>JASANB010002409.1:0-204874 GCA_030248155.1 Sabatieria punctata | reverse complement strand
GTTGTTTACGTACAACATAAACTTTCTTGCATTGTCTATTTATGGACCGGCCGAGGCAGTTGTGTTTTGTTGATCTGAACGCTTCAGTCAGATTGCTTCCCAGAAAATTCGGAGTGGTTAAATTAAAAACGCTCACACACATACAGTATCTTTCCCTGGGGGCCGCACAATAATAACACAAACACTCCCATACTTATGTTCGTTACTAATAATACAGTATTTGTTTACATGGGCCGGGGGTCGGCTATACCCTACTCGCCCCAGTCCCCCCGGAGGGAGAAAATTTTCGCTTTTTTAAGGCCACAAATAGGTGACTTTTTACTTTTTGGGATCCCGACCTCCAGGCCCCCTCCGGAATTATAAATAATAATAATAATAATAATAATAATAATAATAATAATAATAATAATAATAATAATAATAATAATAATAATAATAATAATAATAATAACAATAATAATAATAATAATAATAATAATAATAATAATAATAATAATAATAATAATAATAATAATAATAATAATAATAATAATAATAATAATAATAATAATAATAATAATAATAATAATAATAAAATGAAAGTTGACGAAACCGCGGCCATTTGAAGTTTCCTATTCGGAAAACTCGAAAAAAGGCTGGTCAGTCCTTTTTAAGCCAGTATTGTAAAATTGGCAAACATCTTCAATAATAGCAAAGGCTAAAGGGGCTTTAAAAGAATTCTTCCGCTTCCGACCTTTCCGCGAAGCAAATTTTTTAGCAATTTTTTAGGTTTAAAGCAAAAAATATATAACCTTATTGCAAACACCATTCTGAGCGTGCTTATCGTGCTGAGCACAGGTTCCAATAGCAGCCGTGATTTGATGTTCAGGTGCCATCAACTGTCCCGGCAGTCTCGTAGCAAAGTCAAGTTTCTGATTGGCAGCAGACTTCAGCAAACAGTTATTTTCCTGCCTATCCAGTCTATCCAAAAAGGCCAGAACTTGGGCCTTACTGCAGACTGACCAAGTGCTAGAGGTTGCCACACTGGATCCCATCAGAAATTTGTCAGGAGAACAGGTTTTTGCCAGGTTATTGCAGCCGAATTCCCCATCATGGCAAATTCCCATGCTGTGACCTAGTTCGTGGGCCACGATCCGTCCCAGCCACAACTTGTCTGGGTGAGCGTTGACCACGGAGATACTGTAGCTGGTACAGTAAGCTCCCAGGTAAGCCAGGCCGGCTAAGGCGTTGCCCTGACGCGTTAGGTGTAGACCGCTTAGAATCACCACATGATCAAATGGAAAGTTCTTGAAGTACAGTTGGGCTCTGGTTAGGTAGTCCACAATTTCGCTGCCTGAAATCGAATGTTCTATCTTAGAGCCCAGCTTAGATACTAGATAGGAAAAAGGTTAGTTAAACAATGAACAAACAAACGAACCAACTAACGAACCAGTGCACCAACGAATAAATGAACCAACAAACCATCAAACGAACCAGCGCACCAGCGAATGAACAAACCAATCAACGAACTAACAAACGAACCAACTAACGAACCAGTGGACCAATGAATGAACGAACCAATGAACTAGCAAAGAAGCAACTCACGAACCAGTGCACCAATGAATCAACGAACTAACAAACCATCCAATTAACGAGCCAGTACATCAATGAATGAATGAACCAACTAGCTAACAAACGAACCAGTGCACCAACGAATGAGTGAACAAACAAACCATCAAACAAACCAGCGCATCAGCTAATGAACAAACCAATCAACCAACTAACAAACGATCCAACCAGGGAACCAGTGCACAAACGAATGAACGAACCAACAAATGAACCAACTAGGGCACCAGTGCACCAATGAATGAACGAACCAAAGAACTAACAAACAAACCAACTAGCGAACCAGTGCACCAATGATTCAATGAACCAACTACCGTACCAGTGCACTAATGAATGAACGATCCAGTGAACTAACAAACGAACCAACTAACGAACCAGTGCACCAACGAATGAACAAACCAATCAACGAACTAACAAACGAACCAATTAGGGAACCAGTGCACCAATGAATGAACAAACCTACGAACTAACAAATGACAAACAAACAAACAAACAAACAAACAAACAAACAAACAAACAAACAAACAAACAAACAAACAAACAAACAAACAAACAAACAAACAAACAAACAAACAAAACATTGAATTAATTTTTAAAAACGTTAGTTTGTTAGCGATGGGACATTTTTTTTATCTATACTGTATATTTTAATATACAGTATAGATAAAAAAAATGTCCCATCGCTTTTTCGGCCTTCACTCAAACGTTTCGTTCTCAGTCACTTCTTTACCGATTTGGCTCAAATTTTCAGCAAAAATTAACAATATGGTTGGCTAAATATTCTGCAAGTGTGGTGCCAAAATTCCGACTCATACTGGTTCTATGACCCGAAAACTAGGAATGAGGGTGGTCCACGCAAATTTAATTTTTTTCGGTAATACAAGGAGTACAGGCCTGAAACTTGCAGGAATGATTGGTGTTGCTATTGGGCATAACATACTAAGCGGGCAGCCCTGTAGCTCAAAGGGAACTAAAATGGGGGAATTTCAAAAACATGACGAAATATGACTTTTCTTCGTAAAACCGGCAAAATGACGATTCTAAAGATTTTCAATTTTCAAAAAACGCTGCAGGGATGGTTACTATGGTGTGGAACAGAGCTTAAATATCAGGTTCATTTATTTGTCGAACTTCCTGCTGCAATCTATGTTGATTAACAACAGATTCAGTGCTTTGATTCTAGAAGGTGCAGATTTCTTAACTATGGGATTTTCACTCATGTTTTTGAAATTCCCCCATTTTAGTGCCCTTTGAGCTACAGGGCTGCCCGCTTAGTATGTTATGCCCAATAGCAGCACCAATCATTCCTGCAAGTTTCAGGACTGTACTCCTTTTATTACCGAAAAAAAATACATTTGCGTGGACCACCCTCATTCCTAGTTTTCGGGTCATAAAACCAGTATGAGTCTGAATTTTGGCACTAAACTTGCAGAATATTTAGCCAACCATGTTGTTAATTTTTGCTGAAAATTTGAGCCAAATCGGTAAAGAAGTGACTGAGAACGAAACGTTTGAGTGAAGGCCGAAAAAGCGATGGGACATTTTTTTATCTATACTGTAGATTACCGTGCAAACCGGGCACCTGTGTAGGCTGCGGCTCCCAAATGATCAAATCTTTCAGTTGAACATCCACCTCAAAACCCATAGACTCGTGATTCCAGAGCATGCGCGTTTCGCCCAAAACCACCTTAGCGTATTCGCGGATTTCAAAATCAACCCACGACTTTTGGTGTTCGGCAATAAGTAAGATAAGTTTCGATTAGACAAAATATAAGGGAAAAATGTGGCCTTACTGCTTTGAAAAAGCTTCACTAATGCTTCGTCAGCTACAAATGTTAGCAGAATTGTCAGAAAAGCAGAACGTCGGCGCCATCTTGGGTTCGTCGGCTGTCTTGATCTTGTGACTTTTGGTAAGGATAAGAGATTTGGCGTTATGTAATCAGTTTTGGAGTCGTCTTCGTTCAGTAGCACTAGAACACTGCAACTAATTAGATTGTTGGCTTTGTTTTGTTTACAAAACAACTACTATTAATTTTGGTTTCACTTTCACGAACAAGCGAACAACAAACCTTGATCGTTTCGATGCAGCCCATTTGGTTTCATGCAGCAGGGAGTGATGGCAGAACAAAAAAACAGAGTCAAACAGAAATAATAATCCATTTTGACAGCAAAAAGACCTAAGCTGGCCAACCAATTTTAGTTAGATCGGCTGTCAAAGTCCGTGTTCACTCCAGAAAACAAACAACGAAGTAAGTTTGGCCTGGTGCACCCAATCCATCTCATAAAGGCAGTATCATGTTAGTACATCTGTAGGGGAGTTTTTGAAAAAATCAAAAAACATATTCGATGACGCGATGAAAGTAGACGAGAATCGGGGCAACTCACGTCTGTTTCCTGATTCTGAGGACGCGATAAGGCACGGGTGGGCCCGTTTGCGTTTTTACTTGACTCCCAGTCTCTTTTATAACACGGGTCAGAGGACGGCTTTTTGTGGCAAAACGGCTGTCTTTCAATAGTGTAACTGGGTATATTTCTTTTGTGCAGTCAGTACACACAAGCCAAGTCAACTCCAATTTAAAAATCACGATATGATGACTTACAGTGCCAACTGGTATTGGGTGTTGAATCTATTGGAGTATTTTATCTTCAAAGACCGTCTGGCGTTGTTTCGAGTTTTCCGAATTACTTCAAATGGCCGCCATTTTTAACCAAAATTTTATATTTGATGTCTGAAAATTCGAGTCATTTAGCAGGGCAAGACTCTTGGCTAGAGAAGGCTAGAAGGCCAAAAGAAACTTTGAGCAAACAATAATAATCGTGCCAAAACAATCTTCATTCGGTTGAAAATTGACAGAATGGCGGCTGTTTGAAGATAAGCGGAAAACTCGAAAAAAGTCTAGGCTGTTTTTTTGCCAACGGACACATTATTGAATTTACTAGCTTTAGGACACCTTGTCTGCTAATAGTGACCGGTTTTCCAAGCAAGCACATCAGTAATTGGCTTTGTCTTTCGTTTCTAAATTATAAAAATTGATTTTTCTTGCCTCACATAATATTGTAGTTCACGGAAAAGCGATTTTTGGTATAACCATGGTAACCAATAAGTGTCTTAGGATTGGATTGGGAGCAGATAATCAACAATCAGTCAGAGGGTCATTGACGTAAATCGAAGCATTATTCGGGCATTTTTTCATCATTTTCCCGGAAACACAAACGCAATCTTGTCCTGAAGAAACAAATAATTGAAAAGCTATGAACACATATCCTGCATATACCCACCGCAAGTAGATCCATCGGGTTTGGAACGAATTGAATAGTATCTGCCACCACCTTCTTTTCCACAAATTAGTTTGCATTTTCTTGAAGAATTGGCATTTAGTACAACAGGGTAGTTGACACCACAACGTTGTTTAAAAGCGCTTTTTATATCTGGTCCGATCGTACAGATATGACACAGTGCCAATCTGTAATTGGTTCCAGGGCAATTTCGTCCGCCATTATTAGGCGCCGGCACAGTGCAAGTTCGAAATTCTAGCCGAAACCGCTTCTCTCCCTTGAACTTGCAGGTGTCTGCAAGAGGTATAAGCTTGAAAGGAATTTATCTAGGTAGTAAGTACCTATATTTTTGCATGCATCATAGTGGCAAATGGTATATGGATGTGGCTCATACTCAAAACTTGACCAGCCCCCATCGGTTTTTCTTAGAATTTCTGTCGCATTGATACAGACGCCGTTTGAGCATATTTTACCCTCTCCACAGTGGGACCCATCCAGTAGTTTGGTGGAGGGACCTGACCTCTCCATGTGGGTGATTGGATTTGAAGACTTCATCTAAAAACAAAGGTACAAGCATGTTAAGTACAGGTGTCTCAAAAACAGGACACATTTCTCTTCAATGCCATTCTCTGCAAATTTTAACCAAATTTGATGAATTTTGAAACATACTCCAGGGGATATTTTATGCATACATGTAACAGGTCATCCGCCGATGGGGGAGGGGGGGTTGAGGGGGGGTCTGGCGCCGGCCGGGGGGGGTCTGAGCCAAAATTTTGGGGGAGGGGGTGGGCACTAAAAACGCTCAAAAATCGAAAAAATCGCAATTTTTTGGCAAAAATTGCCAAAAATCGCTAATTTGGGCTGAAATACAGCTAAAAAGTGCTGTTTTGCAGGCGATTTTGGCAATTTTTGTGTCTGAAATTGTAAAAAATTGCAAAAATTTGCTTGAAAATTTACTTGCCAGAAAAATCGGAGGGGGGGTCCCTGAAATCGTCTCGGGGGGGGGGGGCCCATCTGGGGGGGCTGGCCTAAGTCGGGTGGGGGGCAGACCCCCCAGACCCCCCTGTAACATGTATGATTTTGTGTTGAAGTTTGTTGCAGCAGGCTTGACGCAACCCTGAGAAAGTTGACTAGGTGAAATTTTGTAATTTCGATATCTATAGACATTAATATAATATATACTTTTGTTTTTGTTGTCATTCCAACAAATCTTCGCCAAAATGAACTGAAATTTAGAGAAACTCTGCAAAACTGTGGCCTATACCTTAGTTACCTGGAATATACAAGAAAACACACCCTTCGATCTAAGATCCGGGGTCTTATAGCTGCAACTTGCACCCTGACAGACCCTGTTTTTTTACCACCTGCTATAAGACCCGGGTCTTGTAGCCGGAGGGGTCTCATAGGTGGAAAGCTCCGGAAGTTACAAAATTTATAGTTTTTAATTTTTTGGACACTTTCCTCCTCTCCCATAAAGCTTCCGGTTAAATCAAAAAAGCAATCACTTCAATTTGACATTTGCCAGCTTGCTTAGCTGTGTCGACATCTCCACAAATACCAAATTCTGAGCGAAGCTGAATTCGAAGAGGAAACAGTTGACCGGGCAGTTGCGATATGTCAGTTGTGTTAGGCTTAGCAGGAGTAGGCGATTGTGTCAGACAATTTGCATCTGTTCGGTCCAGGTACTTCAAGTACTGCTGCACTTGCACTTTGCTGCATTTTGACCATTTGCCCACACTTCCCCCATGTTTAGCCATGATGTACTTGCGCGTGTTGCAGTGGCTAGCCAAGCCATTGCAAGAGTAAACAGAACCGTCGTGGCAGCAACCGAGGCTGTGACCTAATTCGTGGGTGAGTGTAGTGGCTCCTAGCCGTAAGCTGACTGAATCGGCGTTTGTAACGGAAATGCTGGATTTTGTGCAGTAGGTTGAAGTAAATGCAACACCAGGCACCACTCTGCCTGACCTTCGTTTAATTGTCTCTGCACGAGAAAACGGGCCAAAATTGGTACTCCTGCGGGTCAAAAAAAAATTCAAAATCACTTCTGGAATTTGTAAAATAGATATTCTAAATCAGTTTTTGATGAGAAAAACGAATCTAATGTCCGAATTTCGCTATCTCGATTTGCACAGGAGTTATGGAGGGGGGAACGTTTCCGGACAAGGCAAATTTTTCCTTCCGAATTTATAGGATTGAACAGTTTTATCTTATCAAAACGGGGTTTCTGAATCTCATGACGCCCTTCATTTCCACGGGAAACCTGAAAAAGTGCGATTTTTTGGCGCCTGAAAATTTCAATCACACTTTTCTCAAAAACTGTACGTGCCAACTATGAGCTTTTCAAGCACCAAATAGTCCAGGACATACGCTATCGATCCATTAAAAAATATTGGGGGGTCATCGTTGGTAGACGGGCACTTCATACCCTCTGAAGTTTGGGTGGTCGTCAAAATTTTGCATTTTTCGACTTTTTCGGTCTGAACCATCCTCTTCAAGTGAATGCCATTCTGTCAAACAGAGTCCAATCGCAACATGGTTTATGGCATCAAAAAGAGCTCGCTTCATAGATTAATTTGATATATATATGGCACGTATTAGAACCAGTATAAAACCCACAAAATTAAAAAGAAATTTTGGTACAGTCTAGAAATAGAGTATTTTGGTTTATTCGTGTTCAGCAGTTCTGTGACACTGCATGGATACTCTGTGAATTGCTTTGCGTAATTAGTGTGACCCCCTGACGCATTTTTTTGTTTACGCCCCTGGACCGAAAATCAGTACATACAGTCCTGTCATCATTGTTGCCTACCTGACAAAACAAGAAGCAAAATTACTGGTGGTTTTGGTTATGCCACCTACTTGACTGCATTCTACTCTACTACCAGATTTTTCCGTAACAAACGCCCATGGGCGCTATTTAATTTTGTGACTTTTCACAAGTTCAATTCTATTCTAAATAAGCGCCCAGAGGCGGCTATTTGGAAAGTACTGTACATGGGCGTTTATTTGAAAATGACACAACTCTCTGAGCACTGTCTGTCGGTAAATTGAATTTTTGCACTGATTTTTCAACAAAGCGTGATAATAGCGTGTTTCTTTAGTGAAACACATGCTTTTCGCCCAATTTTTTTAGGTTTTAACCTATTTTTCATCATATTTTTTATCTCTTCCAGGAAAAAATGTTTTATCCGAATAACCGCCCAGGTGTCTATTTAGAAAGATTTTCAAATATACGCCCAGGGGGAACTATTGCGGGGCGTTTATACGAAAAACCCGATACCATACCACTGCGAAACTCAAACTTGCCAAAGTTTGCTACTGTGAAGCCTAATTTGCATGCAGCGAAGGCTTCATGGTGGATTTTACAGAACGTTTGCTTGGCATTCCAGTAGCTTTTCAGTTCCCACAAGTATCAGAATCGATGTCTCCAGGTTTTTTAACATCTGTGAATGTCAGCCAAATCGGTTTTGAGTTGGTTCTGAGTCATTTCAACCCCAACAGAAAACTAAAAACGTTTTCAGCATTTTGGTCAACTGTGTATATCTCTGTAACCGTTGGAGCTACAGTCAATATACGTACATTTTGGGCATACATGTACAAGCAACAGGGGGTCTGTTGCCACCGATGTACATAGGCCAAACCTCCCCGAGATGAATTTCAGACACCTCTCCGATTGTCTGGCATGTCAAGTAATTTTTTTCAGCGAATTTTTCCAATTCTTTAAAATTTCAGGCACTAAAATTGTCAGTAAAACAGTACTTTTTAGCTGTATTTGAGCCAAAATTAGCGCATTTTACGATTTACTGAGCGTTTTTTATTTACCAACCATCCTCCATCAGAATTTGTGCTCAGCCCCTGACCAACGTCAGGCCTCCCAACCACCCTCCCCTGTCGGACTGACCTGCCCATGTACATGAATGAAGTTACATGTATGATTTTCGAAATCCTCTCCTCAAAGTCTCTACTTTCTTTCTAAAAATCACATTGGCCAAACTGCAGAAAAACCGCATTTTTTCCTCTGCACAAATTAGCATAGCCAGAATCAGTGACTGTTGCACAGATTAGGTTACACCGTACTACAGAGCTTGGGCTCTTCTACATACAGCAATTTGTCTGGATGCCCAAAGCGCTCCGACTCATCAATATAAAGAAATTCGCAAGAAAAACACAGAATTCAATGAATTTTGAAAAGGGCTTTAGTTTTTGTGGAACCAAAAAATTCAACAAAACCTTTCCGCATTTTGAAGTCAGAAACAAAAGATTGCTTTAGCCCATGCTGCCGACAATGGTCCTGAGTCCAATGAGTAAACTCAGGAGGAACTAAATGCAATAGATACCTGGACAAATGTTTTGATATTTGCCTGCACATATCTTGTTGTAGCAATTTCGTGTTCTGTGCTTTATATCTGAATACCACAGCATGCATCAGACAGAGGTTCCATTTCGGAAACACGATTGGATCACCCAGTTTTTCTTATCGTAATCAAATTGGTGTTCTGTCAAGCTGTCCTTGATCTTGGTGGACCTGTTCATACTGTAACAGACTTAGGCAGTGCAGCAATGTTGGAAATGTTCGTTTTTGCTGGATACACATAGGACATACTGAATAGGAAAATGTTGTTTATGGTTTGAAATTTTTGAAATACTTGTACTAGCTAATTCGATAGTCATTCGACAATTTGACCAATTGCATGCCAGTTAGTAAGTCAGGTAGGCAACAGAGTTGACTTTACTGCATGTACTGATTTTCGGTCGTAAACCAAAAAAATGCGTGAGGGGTCACACTAATTACGCAAACCAATTCACAGAGAATCCATACAGCGTCACAGAACTGCTGACCACGAATAAACCAAAATACTCCATTTCTAGGCGCTACCAATTCTTTTTTTAAATTTTGTCGGTTTTATACTGGTTCTAATACGTGACATATATATATCAAATTAAACTATGAAGCGAGCTCTTTTTGATGCCATAAACCATGTTGCGATTGGACTCGGTTTGACAGAATGGCATTCATTTGAAGAGGATGGTTCAGATCGAAAAAGTCGAAAAATGCAAAATTTTGACGACCACCCAAATTTCAGAGGGCATAAAGTGCCCGTCTACCAACGATGACCCCCCAATATTTTTTAATGGATCGATAGCGTATGTCCTGGACTATTTGGTGCTTGAAAAGCTCATAGTTGGCACGTACAGTTTTTGAGAAAAGTGTGATTGAAATTTTCAGGCGCCAAAAAATCGCACTTTTTCAGGTTTTCCGTGGAAATGAAGGGCGTCATGAGATTCAGAAACCCCGTTTTGATAAGATAAAACTGTTCAATCCTATAAATTCGGAAGGAAAAATTTGCCTTGCCTCTAAACGTTCCCCCCTCCATAACTCCTGTACAAATCGAGATAGCGAAATTCGGACATTAGATTCGTTTTTCTCATCAAAAACTGATTTAGAATATCTATTGTACAAATTCCATAAGCGATTTTGAATTTTTTTTTGACCCGCTAGTTGGCCCGTTTTCTCATGCAGAGACAATTAAGCTTAAGACCTGTCAGGAAGGTAACATGATCGAATGTCGAGTTGGCAAACACATCTGTTCCACTGGATAGGTATTCATTAATGGTTCCACCTGAAATCTTAGACTCTTCTACTTGTTTTGGGCTTGCAATTTTTCTTTGGATCGTAGACGGGAATGTTCTAATTGTTTCTTTCTTTTCTGAATATTTTTAGCGGATAGCAGGTGACGGAAAGCATCTAATCCAGACTTGGAATGGCTTCAGGGAACCAAAAATGCGGTTGTTCCATTTTATTTTACAGTACGGTACAAAAATTTAGTGAAAAAGAACAGAAATCTTATTTCAGTACAGCGTACATACACATAATCTGCCAGATTGGTCTAAAAGCTGCCCCGAAGTTAAACAACTGGAACCACCTTTATCAATGCGTGAAATTAGGCCTTTGTTTCTGCTGCTAAAGGAGGTTCCTGGGGGAAAGGGGCCACCTTACGTCTTCCACTGAGTTAGAGAAAACCGTACTTTATTAAAAAGCGGTTACCTAAAACGGATACTGTATTCATCGTGATTCAGAATGGCAGAAAATTTCCGACTTCATATACAATGTAGTTTGGCGGATTTTAGATAATATCTTATGCAGCTTTACCCTACCGTATTGGTTAGGCATATTGTTTGGTTGTTCGTGCCATAGTATCAGCTGTTTTAGTACGACATGAATTTGAAGACCCATAGATTGGTCGCTCCATTTGGTTTGCACTTGATCCAGTTGAAACTTTACGTACTTTCTCACTTCTTTCTCGTCCACTCGGCCGAAATCTGTGCCAAACAACAAAAGATACATTCACATTATCAAAGGAACAAACGGAAACGGTAGAAAACAAAAGTATTGTTGTTGTTATTGTTGTTGGCCAAAAATCAAAATGAGTTTAGAGAATGGCCTTAAGGTCGTAAAAAACATAAATCGCGGAAAAACTCTAGCTAAAAATAGCTAATTTATGTCACTTTTCAGTTAAAAATTGACTTTTGCGATGTAATAGGCCAAACTGACTCAGAACTGTTAGAAAAACAACAAAAATGACCAAATCTGGCAATATAAATCAAAAATGTAAACTGATGTAAGAAAATTTGCAAGTAGCATTGTCAGGCACTGTTTCATGCCTGTTTCATGATTTTATATTTATGTAACACGTGTATTTCTGTTCTGGAAAGACTGAACAAGGCGCTAGAAAGGGTTAGGAATAATAAAACCTGGCTAGGATACTTAGAACTTGAGCTGGAGATTTTTCTGCGATTTTGAAAAAAAACAAGAAAAACAGGTCAAGGTTTTTCGGTAAAATATCCATCCCTACATTCTGTTGATTGGGTATACCGAACCCATACCGAAAAATGGGTATTTTTGGAAATACCTACCCAATAAATACCTACCGATTCGAGGTATTTTAATAAATACCCATACCGGGTATACCGATTATTTTGGAAATACCCGGGTATTTGGGAATCGGTATTTTTTATCCAGCTTAGTGCAATTTTTGTGGAAAATTCCCTATGATCACAACGTTTTCTTTGTAATCTTGTATTTTTGGGGCATGCAGAAACACATTCTATTACGATATCCTTTCAAATATCGAGTTTGAATGATTTTTAGTCCTCTCACGCTTACTTCCTGTCCCAAACTTGTTTTGTCATTAGAAAGCGTTGGTCTAGTTTTGGCTTAACTTCACACTGCTCCTTAATAATCAAGTTTCAATGCTATGTACTTTATGTACAGTACATTCACAAGCAACAGAATAGCCCGCATTTTGTCACTGCTCGTTAGATCTCCATACTGTACGTACACTAGCAGGCCTTAAAACTACAGTACAATGGAACCATTTCTCTTAGCCAAAATTATTTATTGAAACTACATAGTTTCACTCCAGTAAAACTAAAAATAATTTCAAAAAATTGCTAAAAAAAACTGTAAACCCCATTGATTTTGATGAATTTTCTCGCCTCTGACCTTGGAAATGAGTAATTCCGTGGTCTTGTAAATGGGAAATTCAGTGTTTTGACTTTGTAAAACATTTTCAGCAAATACCGAATAAATACCGGTATACCGGTATTTTTGCGTATACCTACCCATACCGAACCGATTCCTGGGTATGCCAAAAAATACCTACCCATACCGAACCGATTCCTGAAAATCCCATACCCAAACAACAGTATCCCTACACCATGTGATTTAATTTTAGCGATTTCAGTATTTTTACTTTTGCGTGGCACTGTTAAAAGATTGTTTACCATCAGTCTGAAAAACGCTTCGAGAAGCATTCAAAAAGGCCTCGTCCGCCACCACTGTCAAACTCATAACCAAAGGCTTATCTGCCTTGGCTATAACTGTCTCAGCCGCACAAATAAAGATGGTTAATAGAAAAGTTTTCTTCCAGCCCATTTTTACATCAGCTCAGCCGCTGTGACAGAAATAGGAGAAATGTTGCTGATTTCTAGGCACCAATGATGATTCGATGCTGTGTAATAATTCTATAGCTTTATACATTTTGCAAATATGGTACGTCTGAGTCATTCATGTACTAGCGGGGTTTGGGGTTACCCTCTAGCTTGAAAGGCAGAATCCCCACCACACTCCACTGCCCCGAAACAGTTTTGGGACCCCAACCCAAAAATGCAAGTGGCACCTAACAAGCTGGCTCGCAGAAATAACAAATTTTTAGCTTAAAATTCGCTTGGAAACCAAATTTGGCAATTCCACTGCTGATGTTTAAGAGAAATCGGGGTTTTTGGAAATAATTTCTATAGTTTTTTGCTTGCGTTTAGCTCTAAAACGCTGTTTGACAGGTTGACATACCGATTTTAGTCTCCTTACTGAAAAATACCTGCTAAAACGCATTTCCAGGCGTTTCGGAGTTTTTTGAAATTTTGGACCTCCCTCTGGGCGAAACCCACCGCCCACGCCGGCCTGTACCTGTTACATGTATGGTCTGGGTATACTCATTTTGCAGACAATGCTCTAAGCTCAGCCAGACTTATTCAAAAACCTTGCACAGTTCTGTTTTTTCTATTTAGTTAGTACAGACACAGAGTGTCTCCTAAAGAATTCTTGACTGCAGCGATTCAATTCAAATTTAAGCGATAGATATGAAAAATAAATCGGCATTAAGTAGTGCGAATTCATAACGCGACAATTTACGAAAGTCCTTGCAAAAATCAGCATTCAGCATTATTCAAAGCATAAATCAATGGATCATTGGGACATTTCTTCATTTCGCCTTTAACACAAATGCAATCATCACCTAAAAACAATACACTCAGTAGAATTTTCACCAAAGTCCACTTTACCACAATTGTGTCCCTGGGGTTTGCTCAGGATCCAGTAGAAACTTGCGCCATCTTCCTCACAAGTAAATTTGCATGCGTTTTTTGCATATTCTCCTACAGCTACAGAGGTTCCAGGTGGAAACTCGCCTTCACAGATTTCTTCCAACAGGGTTTCTGGATCAGCGCCACTCTGACAGCTCTCTTCAGAGCACAATTGCAGTCTGTAATTGGCTCCTTGACATTCCTGACCGCCATTTTTTGGGGCGGGCTGAGTGCAACTTCGATACTGTAATTGAAATCTCTTCTGTCCCAGGAATGAACAAGCTTCTGCAAATATAACAAGCACACTCATAAACGTTCCTATAGGGTATCTCAAAATAAATCCTATGTGAATGTTGAATAAACTGAAGAAAATATCAGGCACGTGTTCTAAAAGTTTCCACTTTTCTTAAAAATTATCCAATTTCAAATACTGAAAAGAGCAAAAATATATGGTCTCAGATATTTTGAAACAACCTGTTGTAGGTAGGCAGGAGGTCAACCAACGTACCGGGGTTTTCCGTATAAACGCTCCCTCCAAATAGTGACCCCTTGGGTGAATATTTGGGAAGCCTTTCCAAATAAACGCCCATGGGCGGTTACCCAGATAAACATTTTGTCCTGGAAGAGATAAAAATATGACGAAAGATGTTTTAAGACCTCCAAAATCGGTGCTAAAAGCATGAGTTTCAGTATACAAACACGATGCTATCAGATTCAAATTACAGAAAAACAGCGCTCAGCCAAAAGGCAGTTTAATTTCCAAATAAACGCCCATGTACAGTACTGTCCAAATAGCTGCCCCTGGGCGTTATTTAGATTGGAAGAGAACTAGTGAAAAGTGCCAAAATTAAATAAACGCTCATTTAGGGAAACCCATTACCATTGCAGCCGTCATGTCTACAATAACTGTTGCCACCGGTGGGTGCCGATTCAAACTCCGACCAGCCACCATCTCTTTTTTCCAGATATTCCTCGGTTTCAGTGCAAACTCCGTTTTTGCAGATGCTCCCTTCAGCACAGTAGGAGCCTTCCAGTAAATTACGGCTGGAATAAACTCTGAAGCCCTGGGCCGGAATCTCTCCGTGTATCTAAACAGAAGAGAGGGCAAATGTCAAAAACAACACAGAATCAACAATCGAAAATCACCGCTTTGTCGAAGACCCACCTGATTTACGTAAGCCTAAGCCTAAGCCTAAGCTTAAACTTAAGCCTAAAGCGTTAACCCAAACCTAAAGCTTTAACCTAACCCTAAGGCCAAAAACCTAATTCTAACCTTAAATCTTAAACGTAACCTTAATAAGCCTAACCTTAAAACTACGTACTGTTGGCAAGTCCGACTGAACCTGGACTTATTCATAGGTTTTAACCTGAAATTTGTGGACTTGAACCTGAACCTGAACCTATTATAATTCAGCCGGACTTGAACCTGTTTCGTTTTGTTGGCCTTACTCAATAGGTCAATTTTTGAGTGAATTTTTTTTGAAAAAATTGTCAAATTTTTGCTTGGATTGCACAAAAATTTAATGGTTTCATGTTTTGCACCTATTTTTCAAAATTGAATATGTCTGAAAACGAAAGTGCTCTGCTGTAAAGTCTGGTCTGGGTCATTTACTGCCAGTAGACAGGTTTATATAGCTCAGATAAATTGCAATCAGTGCCAAATTTCAACACTTTTTGAAAATATCAGTGGACTTGAATCTGAACCTATTCAGGTTTTTAGAAGATGGACTTGAACCTGAACCTATCTTTTTTACCCCGGACTTACCAACAGTACCTTAAACCTATTCTAACCTAAACTTATACCTAAACCTAAGTCTAAGTCTAAACCTAATCCTAAGCCTTAACCTAAGCTTGCATAAGCCTTAATTTAAGCCTAAGTCTAAGCCAAGGAACAAGCCAGACTAAAAAACCGGCAGGTAATATGGACTGTGGGGTTGTGATCAGTGGCGTATTAAGGATTTCGGAAAGGGGGGGAGTAAAATTTTGAAAGTGCCTGGTTGGGCCGCTGCCCAACTAGGGTAAGAAAATTGAGCAAAATTTGCCATAAAAACGCGTTTAAAACACATTCCAGGCTTAAAATTAACAGAAATTACAAGTTTTAGTAGTTTAAGGTGGCCTGGTTGGGCTTCTGCCCGACCAGGGCGAGAAAATTTTGAAAATTTGGCCTTCAAAAACGCATTTAAAAGGCATTCTGAGCACAAAATATAATAGACAGTTTTGGTACATAGTTCATTACTTTCGCTTATTTTTGACAGACTTTCTCTTCCTACCTCCACCGCAAAGGGGGAGTACCCACCCTACACCCCCTGGATACGCCACTGGTTGTGGTCAAATATGATGTGTATGGCGTCGCGTGTGTAACTGTAGCTGCGTCAGTCAGTGTTTAGTTCACACCAGTTGCTGTTTAGCCTACCGTATCGTGTACGCGCCATACACTGTAATTGTAGCGTCTAGGGCGCCGCGTGATCGAGTTTTGCCGCTCGTCTTTGTTCTCGCTCATTCTCTCCGTCTGACTACCTGGCGAGCGGTTGTGTCAATTATTCTTCTGTATTTAATTAATTGTTGGTTGGAGGTAAAAAGTTGTTCTCGGATCGGCAACTACTACAAAGACCACAACGACCAACAAAACAAAATAATCAAAATCACCTTGTCACACGTGCCATCTTGCTTTTCCAGGTTGTGCACTGCACAGATTCCCAGTGTAGCCAGAAGCTGAAGAGCAGGCGATGCAAGCTGACCAGGAAGCTCGTCGACTTGAGTTGGTTCAACAGGTTCCGACTTTCTCAAACAGTTGGCGTCGTCTGCGTCCAACTTGTCCAGGTACTCGTGAACCTGCATTCTACTGCACTCTGACCATTGGGCCAGCTTGCCTGCCCCAGTCGACATCAAGTACTGACCATTAGGGCAATTTTGAGCCAGCGGATTGCATTCTGAATCGCCATCGTGACAGCTGCCCGTGCTGTGCCCGAGCTCGTGGGCTAGTACCGGACCGAGCCAGAATTCTAAGGGGCCGGCGTTTAGCACAGACACGCTGTTACTGGTGCAGTAGGCCGAGACAAAGGCTAACCCGGCTATGTCGTTGTCCGGGTGCACAAGTTTATATCCGCTTAGTATAGCCACATGATCGACTGTTGGGTCGGAGGCGAAGTTTGTTTGAGCTTTCATGAGATATTCGGTGATGTCAGCGCCTGAAAATTTTTCGGAGATAAGAAGCTGTTTTACATGTTGCAAAAATGGAAGGAGAATTTTGTGAGTAGGAGGTGAAAATATTATACCTGTACGTATATTCGAATGGGTCGTATTTGAAAATTCTGTTTTTTCATTTATCTAGCACCAAATTTCCTTGCAGTTCTTCTTTGCCGTGTAGTGCAAACGGACGTTTGTCAATGTTTTGAATGTAGAATTGTGCAATGATTTTCTTGTAACTTCCTATTTGTAAGTGGTACTGGAGATTTCTCCTTAGAGGTAAGTCGGTGGGTGGTTGAGTGGGTGGGAGGGTGGGTGGGTGGATGGTTTGGTCGGTCGGTCGGTCGGTCGGTCGGTCGGTCGGTCGGTCGGTCGGTCGGTCGGTCGGTCGGTCGGTCGGTCGGTCGGTCGGTCGGTCGGTCGGTCGGTCGGTCGGTCGGTCGGTCGGTCGGTCGGTCGGTCGGTCGGTCGGTCGGTCGGTCGGTCGGTCGGTCGGTCGGTCGGTCGGTCGGTCGGTCGGTCGGTCGGTCGGTCGGTCGGTCGGTCGGTCGGTCGGTCGGTCGGTCGGTCGGTCGGTCGGTCGGTCGGTCGGTCGGTCGGTCGGTCGGTCGGTCGGTCGGTCTGTCGGTCAACCAGTACCGGGTAGAAACAAACTATTTTCCGTTCAGCTCACCTGAATAGAAAAATTTGAAACGCTTCTGTTAGCTAAATTCTTGACCGTTTGTTCTGTAAATTGGTCTAGAGTTTCGTTTGTAGAAACTGTGGTGGCTGACAAATTTGCTGGAAGGAATGTTTAGAATATGCAAGAACGCGATTAAAAGTTTAACAGCAATTTATTGGAATTACTAAAATTAACCTAGAAAAGCACCGATTGCTTACCAACTTTGTTAGGCATGCCGTCCGGCTGGAAATACCATATTCGCAGGTCGTCCAGTACAACATTTACCTCGAGCGCCATTGACTCGTCTGCCCACAGTCTTCCTGCTTGATGGAGCAAAATTTTCACATACATCTCTATTTCTGGGTGGCAATATAGGCCCCATTCTAAGCGGAAAATCGAAAGATGCAATGTATTTTGTGGCATTTTGTGAAAATAATATACTCACGCTTCTCGAAAGCTTCAAGTAAAGCTTGATCTACAACAACTGTCAAGCTCATGGTTAGTGGGTCGCTCTGTCTACGGCGCCTTCTGTTTTTTGGCTGATTTTTGTGTGATTTTTTATAGAAAGCAGATCCGTTTGCTTTGATGTAGTCACCTTTGAAGTTAAGCGGACTGTCACGGAGGATAGCTGTAAGAAATTTGTATCTAAATTGATTTTCTCTAACTTTAATATACAACCTTGTTTGTCGGAGAAGAGATGATTGAGCTTGGCCAGGCATAATTGGGTGATGGCACAAAGGAGCAAAGAGACGAAAACAATTTTTAGGTACATTTTTGTTTCCTACGTACCAATCGTAGAATGAGAACTGATTGATATCAGAGAAAGCATGAATGATTCAAAACTGGGTCGACCTATGAAACACCTGTCTATCTTTACCTGAAAACTGTAATCTTGTTCTGTGCACCCAAACGGTTTAGAACGTGACTCATGCTACGTTCGTCTTTCTTTGTTTCAAATTCCACTCCAGGCAGAGTTTCGATGTACTGGGTTTTTCCGAAAATTCTTTCTGCTACCATTACCGGAAATTTCAACCAAATAAATGTGCACAAATAGTTTGTTTGATAATAAAGGAGAATATGTAAAATCAATTATCAGATTGGGTTAAGCCTGTGCCTGTTGCACCAAACGTTAACAAATAAAATTGCCACTATCTGATCTAGGCACATATGTTTCAAATTTCAGCATATTTAGTTGAAATTTGCGGAAAATGCAGCAAAAAGAAATGTTCTCATTTTTTCTGGACTTGCAGTTTTTGCGCCGGATTATGTCGGTGTGAAATTTATTGCTAGCAAAGCTATTGGCAGCAGCAACAAACATCCTTACAGATCTGTTTAAAGAACGGTCTAATTTTGGTGCCAAACACCAGCAAAATAATAGGGTTGTTGGCGCAGAAAAACAAGTCCAAAATCATGCCCACCAGCCAAAACCAGGCAGACCGGGTGGTTTGTTCCGGCATCAAGACAATCAGAAAGTTGAAGCCGGTCAAAACGACCAGGTTAACTGTGAAGGCAAAGCCACTAAACGTCATGCTGATTTGTGTCAGATCGTTCTCTTTCTTTTCCGCAAACGCATACCGTCTATTAGCTCCTGATTTGACCTTGCTGTTGCGATATCTCCAGAACATAGACGCATACAAGCCAACCAAACTTATACTGACTATGGTCGAGAGCATACCGAGAAGTCCAAATAGGAAAAATATGCATAGCGGTTTCTCTTCAGTTGGCGCCAGAAACAATTGGCCAAATGAATTGTTACCATAGGTGCCAGAGCCTTCTACGTAATGGTAGTAGCGCCAAGTGCAAGAATTTGCATAGAGCGGTAACATAAACGCCGCCGGCAATAGAAACTGTAGCGCTATTACTGACAGGAGAAGCTTGGGAGGCCAGAAATTTACATATCGCAGTGGAAAGAAAACAGCGGTGAAGCGGTTCAACCCAATCAAGACGAGACTGAATGTCTGGCAGTACCTGATATAGATCATGCCATTTATGGTAAAAGTAGCCAGAAATTGACCGCCCCAGTTGTAAAATTCAGTGGCTATGCCCCACTGGGGTGGCAGGGCTAGCAGATTATAGTGGTATATATAGCAAAGGTCGCTGAAGGCACAGGCTATAATAAGTTTGTAGAATGGTAGATTAAAGACTGGGTTGGCTCGAAATTTGAAGAGCATATAGAGAAAGAGCAGGTATACAGGCGTTGAGAATACAGCGGCAATGGCAGCTAGAATTTTTAGCCAACAAACAAGGTGACATTCCATGACAGCGAGATTGCTAGCAATAGAAAGTTAATAACTGAACTTATTTAGTTGTCCTAATGAATCCCACTGATAATAATTCCAACTCGTCCAGCTTATTAAATTTCTGCAATTCACCTGCATTAGGAAGTTAATTGAACTGCTAGGCCAACAAACCAAACCAAACACTAATGAGTTTGCTTTGATTGCAATAAAGGAAAATCAAATTCAGAACCTAGAACCGTCCACTCTAACGATTTGTTCTTTGTCTAAGTGAGAAAAAAGACTACCGTAAGCCCTTTACCCACCTATCCCCCGAAAGATGGAATTATCCGACCCGAAAATGCAACTACAGTACATGTATGTACAGTACTAAGAAATTATTAATTTTTAGCCAAAGTGGGAGGAGCTCCAGTTTGAACACTTACAGTATAACCTGTTGTGTCCCGACGATACCAAAATTCGACGATATTCGATATCGATATTTTCAGCTCAATATCGATCGATATCGATATTTATAGTTATGCAAGAAAATCTGAAAATTTGAAAAATCAAACTGCTCTGGCTACTTATCAGTCAAGCAACTGATGCGATCAGCGATCTGATATCAATTAAGTAGAGAATCGCAGAGAAGTAGCGGAGTAAATGAAGTCCTTCAATGAAAAGGTTGACCCCCTTAGGATCTTGCCCCCGCCCTCATTAGGCACAAATGAGCTCAGACAGAGTAGCGTATTTTTAACTTGTGTAAATGACAAATAAGCCAAAAAACCTTAACTTTAGTAAAAATAGGACTTTTTTTGCTTACCGTCTTCAACCACCCATCATCCGGCGGTACCCCCTCAGCAATTTTACCACCCCTCAGCCGAATGCTAGCCCATGTCTGATTCTGCTCTTCTGCTTCAAGTGTGCAGAATGAGCAGCTCTTCAGTGTTGGTTTAGACATTTTTAAGAACCTAAGCGTTGCTTTCATAAAACTGAGAATGCCGAGACACCGCCCCCACAAATTTGGAACTAACTAACGGTTTCTATTTAGAGATATGATAAGGCTTTAGGCTCCAACTTAGGTAGGAGATTAGGCTTAGGATGAAGCTAGACTAACTTTTTGGGTCAGTCTTAGTCTCATGTTAATCGGGTAGGTTTTCGCTAATGGGGGCAGCAGTGTCCTACAATCAATATCTTCTCATAAAAATTGTTTGAGCCTACTTTTTTAGCGAAAACCGCGGCGTCACTACGCCGTACGATTCGTTTCGTACCACTCGTTGCAGTTGGCGGACTAAATAGACAAATATGACGATATGTGAACTGCAGTGAAGGGTAATCAACGAAAATCAGTGAAATGCATGCATTGCTATTTATTTTGGAACCATTAGATTGCCCTGCAATATTTTTTATAGTTTTTAAGGAAAAAGAGCAGCATCACTACGCCACTTTTAGCTCTGCAACTTTGCTGCCGTAGTACAAGATGTTTTCGTGTTGAAACCCGCAAGACTTCGTCAAGCCCGGTAGCTATGTAGAGATCTAAGAGAATCAAAAATTTTGGCACAAAACAGAAACGGAGTATATTCTAAATGACCTTTACCTTTTGATAATGTAGTTTAGGGTTTCCGGCAACTCCAGACGTTTTACAGGACTTTTTCTCGTTTATGCTGTGGTCTATTTCGTGAAATGCAGTGAAATGCAATTTCGTGGCTTAAATTTCAATTTCAATTCTTAACTTATTATAAATTTAAACGAGCTAAAGGCAGATACGTATATGAGCACCACCGTCGGGTAGGAAGCTAATGGGAGTCTGTGCGCAAGGCCGGTCGCCGGGCGACAAAATGCTTCGGTACAAAAATTTGGTCAATTCAATACCTAAGTGAAGAAAAACGCCTGTAACTTTGTCAGCATTGTTTATAGACCCATCAATGGGGCTATTTCTGAGATGCCGGAGGAATGGGGAATTCAGATCTGAAGTCAGATTTGAAATTGACAGCTTGCCGAAAAAGTCAATTTTCTTCTATTATCGATTTTTTCTTGCCATGTGACCAGTGTAGTGCCTAGCACAAATTGTTAAACTCGGTAAGTATTCATCTGTGAAGAAATTAAGAAGGATTTCAGCCGTAAAGCATCAATTAAGACACATGATGATGTCGGTAAGTATTCAGTAAGTAAATCCGGATCTTTCGAAATTCAGTAAGTACGAGAAACTAAACAAACCCAATAAGTACTCAGTAAACAATTCAGTAAACTCGGAAAAACTTCAAAATTCAGAAATATTTTACAATTTATCTGAAAAAGTTTACATATACAGGGTGTGCCAAAAAAAAAAACAACCCAGTAGAGTTTTTGCTGTAGCAACCGCAAATCTCATCCGATTTGAATAAATCCTTTTTTAAATGAAAGATAAATAAATTCTTAAAAGACTGCTGAAATTTTCCTTAATGTACTCTGCTTAGTTCCTGAGATATTGGCTCTCAAAATCGAAACAGTGATTTTGGCAGTGAACAAGAGGGATATTTTTATTATTCTGCACTTCGTAATAAAACGGATTCCTGCTACTGCTAAGGACTCTTGGGATGTACCGTTTATTAAGATAGCCTGCTTAGTTCCTGAGATATTTGTCCTCAAAATCAAAACAGAGATTTTGGCAATGAACAAGAGTGATAAAGAACAACCCAGCAGATTTTTTACTTTTGCAACCATGAATCTGAACCGTTTTAAATGAATCCTTTTTTGAATGAAAGACTGATAAATTCTTCAAAGATTGGTGCAATTTTCATTGTGAATCACAGTTTAGTTCTAAAGATATTTGCCTTCTAACTCGAAACAGATTTTGGCAAAGAACAAGAACGATTCCGTTGCATTTCATAATAAAGCAGATTCCTACTGCTAGGGCTAATGATACTTTAGTGTTGAAGTAAGCAGAGTTTCTGTGTCGCCTGTAAAGCCTCCAAGAGCCCTTAGCAGTAGCAGGAATCCGTTATATTACAAAGTGCAGAATAATAAAAAAATCCCTCTTGTTCACTGGCAAAATCACTGTTTTGAATTTGAGAGCCAATATCTCAGGAACTAAGCAGAGTACATTAATGAAAATTTCAGCAGTCTTTTAAGGATTTATTTATCTTTCGTTTAAAACAGGAATCATTCAAATCGGATGAGATTTGCGTTTGCTACAGCGAAAAATCTGCTGGGTTGTTTTTTTTCTGGCACACCCTGTATGTATTGAAGGATTTATATGCTGTCTTGTGCACTAACATTCATTGTTTGTTGTGTTTTACTGTAATAAACGCGCTCTTTCTTCATTTGGTGCCGAGACCCATCCGACCGAACCTGCCTACTGCTCTAACAAGTCTGATCTGATAGTTCCAGTTCTCAAGTCTCTCAAGTTCCCTTCGGTCAACAGTCTCTCCCTCCATACTCCGGTGATCATCAGGCACAGATGCAGCCCCGTTTTGATGCTCACTCGACAAAGCCGATTCTCTTCTCTACTACAAGTCTTCTTCCACTGGCAACATCCTTTCAAGTGCTCAGATTAAAGTCTTTTGGTTTTGGTTGGTTCCCTTCTGCAAGTTCGCTGCTTTTCATTCAGCTTTTCTTTTCGTTGGTTCCCACAGTGGTTCCACAAGTTTTTTGGTGCATGAAGCACAGATGTTCGTTGTTTTCCTCAGGCTCGCTGTGACCAAGCAAGTTGTTCCTATCCTGTGCGCAGATGCACGAAAGGCTGTTCCAATGATGTCCACAAAGGGCCATATATCGTTGAGTTCAGTGGTTCAAGCTGGCATAGCACCTGAAGGTTCAGAGTTTCGAGGGTGATGAAGGATTTATATGCTGTCTTGTGCACTAACATTCATTGTTTGTTGTGTTTTACTGTAATAAACGCGCTCTTCCTTCAGTATGTAGCTTTTAGCTATTGTGCTATAGAATCCTTTTTCAGTGCCAATTGATGAGTAGGTAAGATAATGTAACGTTAATGAAGGGCGACACATAACATATTATGCAACAGGGTTGTATATTTTTCCGAAAAAAACCTCGGCCTGTTTTTTTCCAGTTTTTTTCCGGTTTTTTTCCGGTTTTTTTCCTAAATCGCGGAAAAAAACTCCAGCCCAAGTTCTGAGTATCCTAGGCTGGTTTTATGATTCCTAACGCTTTCTAGCGCCTTCCTCAGTCTTGTTAGACCAGAAATACACGTGTTACATTGATATAAATCACGAAACAGGCATGAAACAGTGCCTGACAGGTTCCATAAACAACGCTATATGCAAATTTTCTTACAGCAGTTTGCATTTTTGTTTTTTCATGCCAAATTTAGTCTTTTTTATTGTTTTTCTAACAGTTTTGAGTCAGTATGGCCTATTATACATAGCAAAAGTCCGTTTTTTAAACGAAAAATGACGTAAATTAGCTATTTTTAGCTTGAGTTTTTTTCCGCTATTTATGTTTTTTTCCGACCCTTAGGAAAAAAACCGGTTTTTTTCCGGAAAAAAACAGTTTTTTTCCGGTGTTTTTTTCCCACCTCACATCCCTGTTATGCAAGCAAAAATCAACGGTCACTACTACTAACTAATCTAAGTTTTAGACTGAAAGTCTGGGCAAGTAGGTAAGTGACGATTTGTTCTAATTTTCAACATTTCCTCACAACAGTTCAGATCGGTGGAAAAAACGTGAATCAAATATAGCTAATTGTTACTAGATGTAGCTCCTATAGTCTTTGTGTCTGATTATAGCAATTCTACCGCGCAAACAATGCTTAGGTTTACAAGCAGCGAACATTGCAACTTGCAAATAAATTGGGAAAAACTATTTTTTTGTCGCGAGCCCATCGATAAATGAAAGAAAAAACATACATTTTCTATATGCATGCGGCAAGCTAGCTATTAAAAAGGCTTTTACACAGTAAACAACTCAGTAAACTACCAAGTACCGCGAGATAACCGATATTTTTTCTAATTGAGTAATTCAAAATTGAAACTCGCTATTCAGTAAGTAAAAATAAGAAAAATTTTTACCGGTAAGTAAAAGTACTTACTTTAATTTAATAGTTTATTTTAATAAGTTTTTAAAGGCGGATGTATACTTCTGTCAGTCTGATGCGACTGGAACTTCTGCCCACTGCTCTGCCTCACGAATTGCAAGGATCGAAATACATACAAACTATGCCCAATGCAGACTGGATTCTGGCAATTGGTGAGGCAGAGCGGCCTGCAGAAGTGCCAGCCAGTGCCACCAGACTGGCAGAAGTATAAATCCTCCTTTACATACAGTATCAGTACAGTAGTACAGTACAGAGTACATACCGTTTTGACCACGGTCAACTGAAAGTCTTCGCAGAGCAGGTCTAACTGTAACTGCCGAATTCTAGACAAACAGAGCGCTGGTCCTGGAGCGCTTTGCGACTAGGACCTTTCCCAAATCACTCCAGCTATCACTTTCCACGTTGTACACCTCCACATGTCTAGGGGCACCGATTCCCCCAATAGCGAACAACTTTCCACCACATCCCAGCAGCTGGAACTTGCTTCGACCCCTAATCATGGCTGCTACCTCAGTCCACATATCGGTGCGAGGATCATAGCTCTGACAGCTGTTAGACTCGGTAACTTTGTAGGAGTCATTGACCTGTACATGTCCTCCACACATGTACAACTTCCCATGTAGACCAGTCATTCCATGGTGCGCCCGAGCCAGCGTCATGTTTGCTTTTCTCTCCCAGGTGTCACTGCTCACGTCGTATCGGAATGCATCCGACTGCAGCTTCCCATCTTGCTCCCTACCTCCGGTCACATAGAGGTGGCCATCCAGTGCAGCCATTTGGCTGCGAATGCGGACCCTTGGCACTGGGCTCAGGGGGCCGCTCCAGTTGAGTTGCCCTGCCTCCAGGCACAATTTGAACAACTGGCCACTGAACTGATCGTCGACTGTGTTGATCAAAAGACAGTCACCTAGCACGGCTCCTGTTGTTGACGTTGCTGTGTCAATGAATGGTGCTTGTGGTCCTGCGCTTAGGATCTTTGTCTCCAGATCAATCAGATCCACATCGGTTGTGACTCTGGAGCCATTCTGTAAAGTCTTGAAGCCACTCACTACAGCAACCTTTCCTTCACTGAATTGCCAGCTCGACATGTAGTACCATTGAGAGATGGTGGGAAAAGTCATGAACTCAATACTTGAGTTGGTGTGCATGTTGAACAACTCACTGCGGTTTTTGCCCAACATATTCCCACCAGCGCCAATTATCAATATGCTCTCTAAAATGATTTGATAGTGCATGCAATTTTGAAAGTAACTCAACTACTACCAGACGTGCATGATTGCTCTTCAGTTCCACAGTTAACCTCTGAATCACAAGCTTAAAAGCAACCATATAGTAGCTTCTTGAGCAATTAAACCAAACTTACATTTCTGCCACATCTCATAGCCCTCTGCTAGCTGAGTTTCTATTTGCATTGGAGGCCTATTGTACATTCTACAGTCCATGGTAGATGATTTATAGGCAAAACCGCGGCACGTTTGCAGTTTGGTGCAGTGTATAGCACAGTCGATTGCATTCTTCAGGTGTTTCCTTCGCAGAAGATTGATGGGGTTGTTTTCTCGGTGACCCTGCTTGACCAAAGCATACGTCTGTTTTTGGGCTGAATTCGCTAAAATAGTTAACGCCTTAATTAAGCAATCACATAGTTAACAGCTAACCTGTTGAACTGCAGGAGTAGCACAAAATAATTGTGATAGCGGGTAGAAGTTGACAAGAATATATAGCTGAATTTTGAACTATGAACATGACGGCTGCAAAGGCGCTCTGTTTGTGGTTAAAATGTTAGGATAGACAAGCTAGATGGCGCACTGCTAATTAGCAATGGCACCGTGGCTGCTAACGATAGTCATTTATGTAAATTTATTGAGACGTGCACGTGCGGACTTTATGGTGGCCCTGGACAGCCCTTTTAGGCAATGAAAGCCATCCACAATAATTCGTACATGGAGCAGCCCCAACGACAGAGAGAAAAAAATCGTCCCGTGTTGAAATTTCAGGCGTGAGGATCGTTGAACATGATGAAGATCAGTTTGTCTAATGTATTTTCTAAAAAAGCATTGTTGAAGGTAGCAAATATGAATTACCTTTACACAGGGCTGTTTGGGTCGGTTTTCATGTTATTATTAGGACATTTTCTCATTTCCTGTCCATTAGCGCATATGCAGTCTTGTCCTAAAACATTATTCTTAATCAAAAGTAAATCTACCCTGCCATCTGATTACCACAACTCTGTCCCATAGGCTTTTCAAAAATCGCATAGTACCGACTGCCCTCTCGCTTGCAGTTGAACTTGCATAGATTGTAAGAATGTTCGTAAACAACTAGCCGAGTCCCTTTTGGGTGATATTCGGCACACTCTTCCTTCCAAACAGTCTCAGGCTGTTTGCCTGTGGTACAGATATCTTGAGAACAGAGTTCAAGTCGGTAATTGGATCCAGTACAACTTTTGCCTCCATTGTTAGGTGCAGACATGCTACAGCTGCGATATTGAAATTGACATCTTTGCTGACCCACGAAAGAGCAAGCATCTGCATAAAAGTTAAATGCAACCTTCAATAAAAAGTACGCTTACCCAGATGGAAACACACTCCACTGCTGAGACTGAATTTTTGGGCCATGTTTGCAATATTCTTACAATTGCAAAATTTGTAGCGCTATGAAGCTGTGTTTGAATTAGGGTATTCACCGCTTTTTAGCGCACCTTTGAAATCGATGGATTTAGCCGTTTAGGTGTTCGTCAATCAATTTCGCTGAAATTTTAAGACAACATGCACAAATCTTTAGCATTTTTACTCTCAAAAACTTAGCCAAGTCTATCACTCCCACCACTAGTTATAAGCACTTTCATTTCTCCATCGTCAATTGAACATAAGGAAGTGCATAACTTGTGGTTGAAGTTACAGACTTGGCTAAATTTTGGAGAGTAAAATTTCTGAGCATTTGTGCATGTTATCTTAAAAAATTTTAGCGAAGTTATCTGACGAATATCGAAGTTTCAGCGGGACGAAATCTCGGAAAGATAAATAGCGCCACCTTGTATAACTAAATCTGCCTTAGAAAAGTCTAAACCGAAATTTGGGCACTTTTGCCAAGTATAGAAGGATACTGACCTTTGCAGCTGCTGTATTGACAATTCTTCTCAGATGGTGCAACTTTGAATTGAGACCAGCCTCCATCAACTGCTGTTAGAGTTTGTCCGGCTTCCGTACAAGTATTGTTTCTGCAGATGTTTTCTTCTGCACAATAGGATCCTTTCAGTAGTTGGCGGTTGACCTCGATTCTATAGCCTGTATTCTTACCGAACGTCTGAAAAACGTTGACTTCTGTAGAAAAGAAGAGTAGTTGAACTATTCAGAGAAACAGAAGTCTTGTTTTAGTTGTTTGAAAACACAGCTCTGCCAGTGCAGAACAAATTATACAGTTGGTCTCTGTACACTGCAATTAATTAAATAATTACTTTGTCACATGTGCCGCTTTGGGATTCCGGGTCGTGCCGAACGCACCAACCAAATCTCGATCTCGTCTGATCCTCTGGCGGGAACAGTTGACCCGGAAGGCCAGAGATTTTGGTTGCCAGCCGAGGGGTGACGGCGCTATGCAGACAGTTGCTCTCTGCTTGGTTCAGCTTATTTAAATATTCAACCACTTGAGGTTTGCTGCATCTTGACCACTTCTTTTGGTTGCCTCCATGCGTCGACATGATGAAAGGGCCATTCACACAGTTTTTAGCCAGATCACAGTACCAGGAACCATCATGACAAATTCCCATGCAGTGACCTAGCTCATGCGCTAGAACCTGACCATTCCAAAAGTTGAGAGGATGGGTATTTATGGCTGAGGCACTATGACTGGTGCAATAGGACGAACTGTAGGCCATACCGCCAACGTTTCTTTCTTTGCTGAGGCGTAAGCCGGTCAGCAAAGTCACATGATCAATTGATGCGTCTGATGCGAACTTGTTCTTGCCTTTGATTTGATACTCCTTCATGTCGCCACCCAAAAATATCAGATTTTCCTGTTTTTTATTAACAAAGGAGTAAATTTTAGAAAAGAAAAACCAAACCATACCGAACGTGAATGTCTGAGAACTGAGCAAATAGCAAACGAATGAATGAATGAATGAATGAACGAACGAACGAACGAACGAACGAACGAACGAACGAACGAACGAACGAACGAACGAACGAACGAACGAACGAACGAACGAACGAACGAACGAACGAACGAACGAACGAACGAACGAACGAATGAACGAACGAACGAACGAACGAACGAACGAACGAACGAACGAACAAACAAACGAACGAACGAACGAACGAACGAACGAACGAACGAACGAACGAACGAACGAACGAACGAATGAACGAACGAACGAACGAACGAACGAACGAACGAACGAACGAACGAACGAACGAACGAACGAATGAACGAACGAACAAATGAACGAACGAATGAACGAACGAACAAACAAACGAACGAACGAACAAACGAATGAAGAAACAAACGAATGAACGAACAAATGAACGAACGAACAAACAAACAAACAAACAAACAAACAAACAAACAAACAAACAAACAAACAAACAAACAAACAAACAAACAAACAAACAAACAAACAAACAAACGAACAAACAAACAAACAAACAAACAAACGAACAAACAAACAAACAAACGAACGAACGAACGAACGAACCAACAAATGAACGAATGAACGAACGAATGAACGAACAAACGAACGAACGAACCAACAAACGAACGAACAAACCAACGAATGAACGAACGAACGAATGAATGAATGAACAAACGAACAAACGAACGAACAAACAAACGAACGAACGATCGAATGAACGAACGAACAAACGAATGAACAAATGAACAAACAAACAAACGAATGAATGAACAAACGAACGAACGAACCAATGAACGAATGAATGAACGAACAAACGAACGAACAAATGAATGAACGAACCAACAAACCAACGAACAAACCAACGAACGAACGAACGAACGAACGAACGAACGAACCAACAAATGAATGAACGGATGAATGAATGAACGAACGAACGAACGAACAAACGAATGAACGAACGAACGAATGAACGAATGAACGAACGAACGAACGAACGAACGAACGAACGAACGAACGAACGAACGAACGAACGAACGAACGAACGAACGAACGAACGAACGAACGAACGAACGAACGAACGAACGAACGAACGAACGAACCAACGAACCAACGAACGAACAGACCAATGGACAAACAAGGAAGCGACCGACCGACAAAGATCTGAAGAAATGACTAAAACAATCAAGACATGTACATACCATATTCATTCGGCATGTCTGCAGGTTGGGAGCGCCAGATTATCAGATTCTTTAGCATGACATTCATTTGAAGCCCCATTGACTTATCCGACCACAGTTTATCCATATGATAGAGCAACGGGTTGACATGCTTTGAGATTCCCTGTCCATATTGCTGACCCCATACTATAATTAAAAAATAGAATTTACTAATCCAAAATAATATATTAAAACAATAAAATTATATGCTAGTACTACTGTTTGCAAGTCTGACGGAACCTGAACTTATTAATAGGGTCTTAACCTGAAATTCGTGGACTTGAACCTGAACCTGAACCTATTGTATTTGAGCCGGACTTCAATTTGTCCCTTTTTATTGGACTTAGGGGCCGTCCATAAACGACGTCGCTCCAAAATCCCGATTTTTCGGACCCCCTCCCAAAAATCGACTTGCGTCGTTTCTGGGGACCTCCTCCCCTAGGCGACGTCGTTTTCCGTTTACCCCCCCCCCGATAAAGCAGTCCATGCAGTACTGTCATTTTTTCTTGTTGCCATGCTGTGCAATTAATTGAATAGATCCGTTCAGCCACTCCGGTTAGCTTTTCTGAATGTAGAAATCTTTGACAGAATGTACATAATACATTCAAAGTTCCCTAAATTTCCGAAAAAAGCGACGTCGTTTTTCGCTAACACCCTCCCCCTCCTGGTGCGTCGTCTATCGTCGCATTTCAGCCGACCCCCCCCCTCCCCCCTCTGGAACGACGTCGTTTATGGACGGCCCCTTACTCAAATAGGTTCCAATTTTAAGTGCAATTTTAGGCAAAATTCGTTAAATTTTCGGTTGGATTGAACAGAAATTTAATTGTTTCTTGTTTTCACACCTATTTTTCAAACTGAAAAAAGTCAGAAACAAAACTGCCCGATAAAAAGCCTAATCTGGACTTTCACTGCTAGTGGGCACGTTTATAGGTTTAGAAAAGTTGCACCAGTGCAAAATTTCTACAAATTTTGTTAATATCAGTGGACTTGAACCTGAACCTATTGTCCAGGTTTTTTAGAAGATGGACTTGAACCTGAAGCTTCCATGTTGGACTTGACTTGAACCTGAACCTATTTTTTTAACCCCGGACTAGTAGCTAGTACCTTCCTTGGAAGCGTTCACAAAGGCTTCATCCACCACTACAGTCAATTTCATAAGCAATTGTTTCTGTTTTCTTCTATGCTTTTGTTTCGTTCCAAAATTTACTTTTCTTCCCGCTGGCTTCCCGATTTTTTTGTAAACAGGCGGGTCTTCAGGTTCGATGGCATCGTTTTTTAATTCGATTTGGCTGTCATGGTCGCTCACTGTAACAAAATTGCATAGTATAAGAGTATATTTTCAAAATAAAATAATGGAAGATAACTTATATATACTTGGTTTTTTAAAGAAGGGATGTTTTCTCTTAGCCAGAGACAGATGGCATGTAGCCAGAAGGTTAAAAACAAGAGCAATTTTTAGGTCCATTTTTAGCTTCAGATCAGTGTGGTGCATTTTGAAAATTTGAAACTAGGTAAAGTAATACTAGGTAAAGCCCAGAAAAACTAGGTAATACTAGGTAAACCTAAAACGCTCGAAATCAAGTCAAAATATATTTTTGGTTCAACAGAACAATGATAAAGTGAGTGGAGTTAAAATTTACGAAATTTGACACTTTTCAAGTAAATAGTTGCATTTTATTGATCAAATAAGTCAGAAATTCATTCTCTGGGCTACTGTAATTGTGGGAAAGCCGGAAATTTGAAAGTTTGCTGACTGAAAAAGCCACGTAATACTGAAAATATCAAATTAGGTAAACTTGTTCTACCTTGAAGTACCTAGTTATGTGGATCTAAAACTAGGTAAAGTAAAACTAGGTAAAATAGAGCAACCAGCAACTAGGTAAAGTAAATCTAGGTACTTTTCCCGAATATTAACTAGGTAATACTAGGTATACCTAGTTACCTAGATAAAAAGTGCACCACACTGTTTCAGATGGGCAGTTTCATAAAAAACTTAGGTTTAAAAACTGGCCGATGGCTCTCTTATATATATGATGATGATATATATGATGATATGATGATTCAGTTCTGAGGCGAACAGTTAAATCTTTTTTCTATTAGGCCTACACATTCCTTTAAAGTTGCTATGCTTTTACTGAATTCGTCGAAACGATCCTTGTACAAAAGAACGTAAATCCTTTGTTGTACAGTTGGAAAGCCGAAAGAAAGTGGGCATTTGATGGAATAAGAATACCATAATACTGTTGAGTTTTCAAAGCCCGCCATATTCATCAGTGCACCAAGCACCGATATAATTAAAAATAGTACATGTCACACAATTTTTGCCTTTTCAGCTAGGGGTAACAACCCCCAAACCCCCCTAGTGTACATACAGTATGCCCATACGATGGAGATAGGGGTGGGGGGAATGGGCCGCATGCTGTTGAGTACAGTAGCCGACACGTCGTTGTTGCTTTGCAGCGCCTGAATTTCCCTTGTCGGAATAATGGCAGAATGCAATATATGTGCGGTTAGTAGTATATACAGTTGGGCGCCGACTTTTTGTACTGTTCCGTTAGAAATTCAACGTAATACGTACGTTGTGCATATACGTTGCGTATATAGAGGGAAGGGGTTTCGGGGATTATCCCCCCGCTAGAAAGACCAACCGTCGCAGGCAGTTTAGGGACTCACGACCCAAAAATGCAGGCACTAGTAGAGGGTCGAGTACTAAGAAACTGGCTTAAAATCATCATTTCTTAGCTTAAAATCCCCTTAAAAAGCATTTGGAAACCGATTTTGGCGTTTCCACTGCTGATATTGAACAGAAAGTTCGGTGTTTTAGAAACCGTTTCGTCATTTTTTGCTTGTTTTTAGTTATAAACTGCTAGTTAGCAACTTAAATAGAGATATTTTAGTCTTCTTGCTGAAAAAACGTATTAAGATGCATTTCCAGTCGTTTTGGAGGTTTTTGAAATTTTGGACCACAAAAGTAATAGGAGCTTGATTTGGTAAAGTGTGAACTGGTATTGTTTATTGGGTATTAAGTCACTTGGGGTGTTTTCTAGGCATTGGGTATTGGGTACTGTACTACCCAATACTAATTGGGACCAGGGATGCCTACGTACCAAATTCAAACTTTGAATTTGATATGGTTTGGTATAGTATAAACTTGGCGATTTGAATTCGATATGGTATGGTATAGTCTAGCTTATTCAGTTTGAATTTGGTTGGTATGAATTTGGTACAGCAGTGGTAGTTTGCTGTGATAATGTCATAGAAGCCTTTGGAAATTATGCTCAATCCACCTTTCTTGAGTTTTTTTCAATCAAAACATGCAGAAAGCACTGGGTTTTGACGCATTCGAAAAGTGTTATAAATATAGCCAAAAAGCTAGTACTAAAATGAAAGGTTGATTTTAGTAGTACAATTTTTGGTATGGTAGGCTAGTAGGCTAGGCATTCCTGATTGGGACCTGTTAAAAAATCGGTGTTGACTAGAAAAAATCGAACCTCTTCAATGATCATTGATACAGTTTAGGAAGTAAACTAGTAAACTAGTAAACTTAAGTAAATTTCCCTGCTGTTCTTCGGCTGCCGAGCCGATAGTAAAATTGTGCCATTTCCAACATGTGATATAACTGCGCAGATATTGCCCTCCAGGAGAAATGGGAAAACGAGAGAAACAAAAAGATTTTTAAACCAAGTGAACTGCATTATTGCTTCTTAATAATAAATTAGGATAGGAAGAAGTGGTGCTGAAGATGTATCTAAAGTTAGTAGTGGCAGTTGTGCTGTGGACCCAGGCAAAGGCGCTCTACTTTCATATCGCAGAGACAGAGCGAAAATGCTTCATTGAAGAAATTCCGGACGAAACTATGGTCACCGGTAACAGATTTATTTCCTTTCTCTATCATCATAATAAGCCTCTTAGAATCTATCTGACTGTCTGATCTGCGGCAGATAACCGCAGTGCTTCCAGGTCTGGGCAAGAAATACCCTAAAAACCGGAAAAACCCACAAAACAAAAATCTGTTTTGGAGCTTTGTTGAGTCAGGCGCTTTTTTTAACGCCGTTTATATGGTACTAGCACCATATATGCTACCGGTACCAGTGTTCCGACGATATAAAAATTCGTCGATATTCGGTATCGATATCGGTAATTTCAGCTCAATATCGACAGATATCGATATTTATATAGTTATGCGAGAAAACTGAAAATTTGAATGAGCTCTAGCTGCTTATCGTCAGTCAAGCACTGATGCAATCAGCGATCTGATATCAACTAAGTAGAGAATCACAGAAAAGGTAGTGGCCCTTCTGAAGCCCTTTGATGAAAAAGTTGACCCCTCAGATGATGCCCCGCCCTCATTAGGCATAAATATGAGCTCAGACAGAATAGCGTATTTTAACTTATTTCTAATGACAAATATGCCAAAAAACCTTGACTTTAGTAAAAAATCGGACTTTTTTGCTTACCATCCTTTCAACCACCCATCAGCCGACGGTACCCCTCAGAATTTGAAAGTTTACTTCCCTACCCCTCAGTCGAAATGCTAGCCCATGTCTGCTTCTGCCCTCCTGCTTCAAGTATGCAGAGTGAGCAGCTCTTCAGTGTTGCTGCAGACATTTGAGAACCTAAGCGTTACTGCCTGAAAGCTGAGAATGCCGAGAAATTGATGATATATCGTCAACTTTTCGATATATCGTCGGAACCCTAACCGGTACTTGGGGTAGCAGCTCATTATAATGGTACTCCCACGTTTGAACGTTGTGGTGGTACCATATAACTTACCGGCACCATATGGTACCCTCACGTTTGGCCACTGTGATGGTACCATACCATATTTGGTACCCCTACCTTCGAATTGGTAACTGTACCGGTACCATATATGATGCCCCTACCCATGACCATGGTCCACAGTCCCCGAACGTGTGGGTACCATATATGTATGGTGCCACTAGCTTATGTACCGGTACCATACAGACATGGGCTAGCATTTCGGCTGAGGGGGGGGTAGAATTTTCAATTTCTGAGGGGGGTAGGAGCGCCTGAGGGGGTGGTAACTCAAAAAGTCCGATTTTTGGTTAAAATCAAAGTTTTTGGCTTATTTTTCATTAAAATATGCTAAAATAAGCTATTCTGAGCTCATTTACACCTAAATCCGGGCATATTTTTATCGTAATTTTCTATACAAAATTCTTAAAAAAATTTCTGAGGGGGGTAGGTCAGAGCCTGAGTGGGGTCAACCCCCCTCAGCCGCCCCTTTGCCCATGTCTGGTACCATATAATTAGTGTTGTTAGGCTCTTTTTTTTAAAAAAAGGCTTTTTTTTAAAAAAAGCTTTTTTTTGAAGGCCCATTTCGAAAAATTTTATTTTATTCACAGTATGGAAATTTTGGGGGAAAATATCAGAATTTAGCCTCAGATATACTTTGCCAGTGCAGTTCTATCAATTTCATGCCTATTCTAAGCCTAAAAATAGGTTTTGAAGGGCAGCAGCCACTCTGTGAGCAATGCTGCAGGTAGACTCTCAGGCTGTAACACTATGTTTGAACCAAAGTATCAGCTTTTGTATTTAAAGTTGCTTCTGATGCATCCCAGTATCTCCTACAAGCTATATTTCATGCAAGAAAAAAATTTTGAAAAAAAAATTTCGAAATGAAATTTTCATAAAAAAAGCTTTTTTTGGCTTTCAAAAAAAATTTTTTTACAACTCTATAATGGTAACTGCATGCATCTTATACAGTGCCATTACCATGAACGGCGTGAAGTGCCTGACTGTTGTAGATGGCTCATTCGGGATCATAACGTGGTTGTTAGTAAGAATATGCTCGAAAAGGAGAAAATTCTCATGATGTTTGCGATTTTGGGCTATCCGGTATCTAGAATCTACCAACCATTTAGTGTTTTGCAGCTAAAACTACGGGATTACGGTTGCGTCGCTATGCCTAACTGAGACACTAATTAAACCGGTTTCAGGCAACTACAAAGTGCAATTGTACGATCCTCAGACTAGAGGTTATGCCGATTACCCTGGCATAGGGATGCATGTAGAGGTGAAGGACCCGGAGGACAAAGTTATCCTGTCCAAACTGTACACTTCGGAGGGAAAATTCACTTTCACCAGTCACACGCCTGGAGAGCACGTGATCTGTCTCTACAGCAACTCGACTAGATGGTTCGCTGGCGCTCAATTGGTACCTTTTCTTTCATATTATACAGTTGTTTAATTTTTAATAAGTGATTTTTTTGAAAATCGTCTTAAACGGGTGCTAGTACAGGTACTTAAAACAAATTTTCCACTTTTGCACCTCGAATTAGTTGAGAAACCTGTTCGAAAACGCCCAGTACAGGTCTAAACACTGCCTATTACTGGATAATTTCACCTTTCACCTATAACTGCACATTTCTCTTTAGAGGCACTTCTAGGTGAATCCTAAGGAAGGATTTCTTAAGCAGTCGCTGTTAGGCTCAGTGCAAAAGAAGTATTATGCAGGTTGCTGGATAAAATGTTGGCTGCTTCCAAAGAATTTACTAAAAATTGCATGTACGCACGCAGACATGGGCTAGCATTTCGGCTGATGGGGGGTAGAATTTTCAATTCCTGAGGGGGGGGTTGAGGGGGGTAGGAGCGCCTGATGGGGGGGGTGAGGGGGTGGTAAGCCAAAAAGTCCGATTTTTGGCGAAAATCACGGTTTTTCGGCTTATTTTTCATTAAAATTAGTTAAAATTAGCTATTCTGAGCTCATTTACGCCTATTCCAGGCATATTTTTATCATAATTTTCTATACAAAATTCTTCCCAAAAATTCCTGATGGGGGGTAGCGGCCGGCTGATGGGGGGTAGATCAGAGCCTGATGGGGGGCCAACCCCCCTCAGCCCCCCCCTTTGCCCATGTCTGTACGCACGTGAACTTTCCCACTTTTTGCCTTAATTTGCATATTGATTTTTCAAAAAAAAACTTTCTTAAAATTTTTTTACCCTAACAGTTGTGATCAGCTATGTTACGCAGAAGCCATGTGTTAGTACAATACGTATCTACGTGTATGTATAACTGGTGCTATTGATGTGTAACCGTTGGCTGCTGCAAAGACAGCCTAATAATTTGGGTAAAGGTTGGCGTCCAGTTTGTATTGGACCTGCCCTCAGGCGGGCCATAAACCAAGCCGGGCCCCTACGTGCTCCCATCTTATCAGTGACTCAACTCCTCGCTGCCGTGCCGTGTGTTGACTAGCTGCCTGTTACTTTTTACTGTTGCCCTGCCTCAATAAATTTGTTCTAACGCTGTTAAGAGGTTATGGGCTATTGACACATTGTTCCCTGCCTGTGAACTGTTTCTTCTGCTACAATGGCTTCTTCAAATTCTCCACCATTGGCTATCCTGAAAATGGATAATTGGGATCAGTGGAAAATGTTGGCAGAAAATTACCTCTTGCACATCAACGCCTGGAACATTGTGCGCGGACAGGAACTCAGACCTGTGCTTGCCCCTACCCCAGCTGGTACCGCCGCCGATGTGGTTGCTCGCAACGAACAACAACATGCTCAACAACTGGAAAGGTACTGTAAACGTAGACAGTTAGCCATGTACAGTATGGTCAATGCTCTCTCAAAAGACGTGTTCAAAGTGATTCACATAGTTGATCGCCAAAACCCTACCGCTCTTTGGACACTGCTAGAGAACTATTTTGAGAAAAAATCAGACTTGAGTATGGTACAATTGATCGGCGAACTCCATGAACTCTCGTTCGATGGAAAGCGCAAACCAAGTGAATGGCTTGCCGACCGACAGCGCTTGTACGATCAGTTAGCAGTGCAACGTCAGCCAATTCCGGATTGGATGCAAATCGGTAGTGCGATTGTTGGCTTGCCCAAAGGGTGGGAATCCACTCGATCCATTGTTGCGCACGCAAGCCAAAATGCGCCAGCTGACAGACCATACACAATGGAGATGTTGGCCACCACACTTGACGATGAGTGGCGTCTACGCACCAATTCCAAAGACAGTACAGCTCTCAGTGCGGCGCGCGATACTACAGTTGCGCGTGGCAAAGCTAGGAGGGGCAGAGGCGGAGCAAGAGGCAGAGGCAGCAACTTTAGAAAGTTTGACAAGCCGGCAGAGTATCGGGGCAAGTGTTTCAACTGTCTCGGTTACGGTCATCGGAAGGAGGAGTGCCCATCCTCAAAGGACTGTAGACCAAAGCGAACAGAGGAGAAAGCTGCGGCGCAGGCGAATTCTACAGATTCTGACGCATCTGCTTTGATGGCGTCTCGTTCTGCCATTGCCGGCAAAATTCTTATAGACTCGGGCGCATCGCAGCACATGACCTGCCATGGCAACATGCTTTTGCGGTACCGAAAACTATTGCATCCGATTTCAATTCGCACTGCCAGTCAGCAATGCATCAAAGCAATCGGCGTTGGCGAATTGCCGGTTACTGTAGCCAACACCAGCTCAACTGTGCGTCTGAAAGACTGCTTACATGTCCCCAGACTGGGCGGTACATTGTTCTCTGTGCCGGCCTCAGATGATCGTGGCTGCTACACTGATTTCTACAAGGGGACAGCGTCGGTCTATGATGCCAAAGGTGTGCTGCGTGTCACGGGTGCTAAAGTCGGTGGTGGCTATTTGCTCAACGGCTCTATTGATGGAGTCTCCACTGCATTGCCACTGCATACGTTGGCCACACATGGTTCTTGTGGTATTGCTCAGTCAGATGGTCGCAATTCACGCACTGGAACCGGTGGTGCCTCTCGTAAAGCAGGCACTTTTATGGGTCAGGTATCGGTTGATGCTGATGTGAAAGCTGTCCCTGTCGTTCCAGGTTCGCTGGTCACTGACCACAGATGTTCGGGGTGCCCGGGTGAACTCAAACAAGTGGCACATGCGAAAATCGGTGGTGCCTCTCGTCAAGCAGGCACTGGTTACGGTAGTAAACAAACTGATGATGCTGATTTGGGTGTTCGCGAGTGCTTTTCAGCCCCTCTCAAGCAGTCAGTTGAGCCAATCAGACACAGTCAGCCTACTGGACAGACTCAGTCAAACGTCACTCAAGCCGGTGGTACCTCTCGTAACAAGCATGGTACCCAATCTGGTGAGACAAACATGTCTAATGCTCATATGTGTGTTGCTGGTTCGGTTTCTCCAGATCTTTGGCACAGACGACTCGGACATCTTGGTCAAGGCGACTTGCTCAAATTGGCTGCCAATGGGTGCCTTGGTGACCTAAAACCAAAATCGGTCAAACTGTCATTTTGCGAGCCGTGTGCCACTGCAAAGGCGAAGCGTTTGCCATTTCCTAAGCGCAGCAATCGGAGAGCCAAAACCCCACTACAGCTGATGCACACTGACGTCTGTGGACCCCTGCCGAAGTCACTTGAGTCTAAGCGGTATTTTGTGAGCTTAATAGATGACTATACTAGAATGTCATATGTAGCATTTTTGTCTCATAAGTCTGATGCTAGTACTGAGCTCAAACGCATTATTCTGAGTCTAGAATTAGAGACAGGCTGTCACCTCAAAATCCTCCGTTCAGATAGAGGTGGTGAATTTGTATCTATGGGTTTTTCCGATTGGCTCAAATCAAAAGGCGTGAAACGCGAGTATACGGTACCAGATGCTCCACAGCAGAACGGTGTAGCAGAGCGCTACAATGGGGTCATTCTTTGCAAAGTCAGGGCAATGTTGGCTGATTCGTCGTTCCCTAAGTCGTTCTGGGCGGAAGCAGTCTCTTACGCCAATTACATCCGCAATCGCTCACCTACGGCCTCGCTAAATGGTTCCACTCCTCATGACTTATGGTTTGGCAAATCTCCTAGTCTCAAAGAAGTCAAACTTTTCGGTGCTACAGCTTTTGCTCGGGTTTCTTCCCCTAAGTCGAAGTTAGATCAACGCGCTGAAAAGGTCTACTTACTTGGCATTTCCTCAGAGTCAAAAGGCTTTCGTTTGTGGTGTCCTTCTCGTCGCAGAGTGATTGTTCGTCGTGACATCACCTTTGATGAGTCGACCACTTTTGGTGACGAAGGGCCATTGTCTCAGGAGGAGTTAGCACAACAGGAGGAGATGACAGGAGTGGTTGTGCCATGGTCGACTGATGAGGCAGTCAGGGCTCCTGAAATTCAACCTTGTGCAGAACAGGAGGAGCACCCAGAGCAGCAAGGTGATGAATTCGTGGATGCACCTGAACCAGTTTTGGAGCAACAAGAGCTTCAAGAAGAACAACCGCCAGCTCAGCCACCAAGGATACTTAGACAGAACAGAGGGAAACCTCCAGATCGGTATGGTGACTGGGTGGCCAGTTTAGCAGACAGTAGTCAGAGTCCGAAGACTTGGAAGCAAGCAATGCAGTCAGCTGATGCTAGCAAGTGGAAAGCCGCAGCAGAAGAAGAAATTCAGTCGCTGGAACGGCACCACACTTGGACGCTTGTACCAAGACCTGCAAACCGGAAGATTGTAGGCTGTCGCTGGGTATTCAGGACAAAAGCTGATGAACATGGAGTTGTCACTAGATACAAGGCTCGTCTTGTCGCACAAGGCTTCTCTCAAAAGTTTGGTGTCGACTATGATGAAGTTTTCGCTCCAGTGGCTAGGTGGGAAAGTGTTCGCGCAGTTCTCGCTGTAGCAGTTCAAAAGAAGATGAAGATACATCAATTGGATGTAGTCACGGCTTTTCTGAATGGGCGATTGTCTGAAGAAATCTACATGCAACAACCCGACGGATTTGCAGATCCAAAACGGCCTGACCATGTTTGCAAACTACAAGGAAGTATCTATGGGCTGAAGCAGTCGCCCAAATGTTGGAATCAGGCCCTGCATGAAGTGCTTATGCAGCTGCAGCTTCAACAGACCTGTTCTGACAAATGCGTCTACACAGGAAAGATTGATGCTCAGGAGGTGATTGTTGCAGTCTATGTGGATGACATAATTGTTGCCTGCAAAGACTTAAAAGCGCTTCAACATCTCAAGAAGCTCCTTTCTCAGAAGTTCGCAATCAAAGATCTTGGACCACTACACTTTTTCTTGGGTGTTCAGTTTTGTCAGACTGAAACTGGAGTCTGGATGCACCAAGAAACTTATGCCAAACAACTTTTTGAACGGTTTGGAATGCAAGATTCCAATCCTACAAAGCAACCCTTAGCAGTTGGAACTGACCTGTGCGCTCGTGCCGAAGATGGAGAGAAAGCCAGCAGTGAACTCTTCCGTTCCATTATTGGGTCTCTCATGTACCTTTCTGTGGCTACTCGTCCGGATTTGGCATACGCTGTACACCGTCTGGCCCAATTTAGCGCGGACCCTTCATCAGTTCACATGCAAGCTGCCAAGCGTGTGATGCGCTACCTGAAAGGGACAACTCGATTAGGACTGTCTTTCAACGCAGATTCGACCTCTACACTCACCGTGTTTGCCGATGCTGATTGGGCAGGCGACCCTGACACACGCCGCTCTACGTCAGGATATTTGTGTCTTCTAAGTGGAGGACCAGTCAGCTGGCGCAGCAAGAAACAGACTTTAGTCGCCAAATCGACGGCTGAAGCCGAATTTATTTCACTCTCAGAAGCTGTGGCCGAAGTGAAGTGGATTCGTACTCTATTAGAAGAACTGGGATTACCACAAAGAAACGCCACACCCATTTTTGAGGACAACAAAGCCGCCGTCTCTCTTACCACCAATCCTACTTCGCACCAACGTACGAAGCACATTGATGTTAAGCTCAAGTTTGTCAGAGACTATGCGTCTTCTGGATACGTCAAAGTGCAGTACATTCCAACGGATCAACAGTTGGCGGACCCGCTCACAAAAGCCTTGCCACTTTCAGTTTTCTCGAAACACTTACAAGGAATGGGCATGAGCTTAGGTTAGGCACTCACGTTTTGTCGTTCTCTGGTAGAAAAGGTCGCTTTTCATCTGCCTTCTTCTGCGACTTTTCACCATCGTTTGTGTTCTGAATTTTATTGTGTTCTTGTAGTTCTGTTCTGAACGCAATTTGGCTTTAATTACCTGTGTGTAGTAACTTGTCCTCTTCTCGAATCTTTGTCCTCTTCTTCGTCGAATTATCTACTACTAGTGTTCTAAGGTGGTTACAAGGAGGAGTGTTAGTACAATACGTATCTACGTGTATGTATAACTGGTGCTATTGATGTGTAACCGTTGGCTGCTGCAAAGACAGCCTAATAATTTGGGTAAAGGTTGGCGTCCAGTTTGTATTGGACCTGCCCTCAGGCGGGCCATAAACCAAGCCGGGCCCCTACGTGCTCCCATCTTATCAGTGACTCAACTCCTCGCTGCCGTGCCGTGTGTTGACTAGCTGCCTGTTACTTTTTACTGTTGCCCTGCCTCAATAAATTTGTTCTAACGCTGTTAAGACCATGTGCCTAAGGGAATGGTTGGGACGGGACGACGTGGGCTATTATTTCGGTTAGAGGGTTGAACTTTGAAATTCTGAAGGGGTAGTGGCTGCTGCGTGAATATTAATGGGATAGTAAGCCAAATTATGTATTACTTTTGTTCCAAATCTAGTTTATTTGACGTATTTTTCGCTAGAACAGTGATTTTGAGCTAAGTTACATATTTTGTACGCAAAATTCTTCTAAAAATTCTGGTTGGCCTGTGAAAGTGTGAAAAAAGTAAACCCCTAATTACATGTCTGACAACCGGACATGCAGCAAAGCTGTGTTGTTTTTTAGCGCGTGCACTTGGATATACAAGCTGGCGAGCATGCACAGGACTACGAAAAAGTGGCTGCCAAGGACAAATTGAACGAACTGCAACTGAGAATCCGCCAGCTACTGGACCAGGTCGAACAGATCACCAAGGAACAGAATTATCAGAGGGTGCTTAAGTTCAAACCTTATCTAAACTTCAGAAGTTGTTATAACAGTCAGGCACTTAACGCCGTTTGCGCTACTGGCACCATATATAGTACCGGTACCTAGGCTAGTGGCACCATACATGGTACCCATGGCCATGGGTGCCGGTACCATATTATCGTACCACTAACTATATGGTACGAAGTCTGAAGGTAGTGGTAATAATGGTGCCGGTACCGTAAACGGCGTTAAGTGCCTGACTGTATAATAAGAATGATTTATTCTGCATTGCAGTACTAATTCGAATGTAACGTGTCCGGACCGGCCTTTTAGCGCGGTTTATTCATACATGTACTACCGTATAGTGCTGTTTATAGTACCCGGGTACTATATATGGCACTTAGGGTTTTGCGGAAATAAAAGTGAATCCATTTATAGTACCCGGGTACTATATATGGCACTCTACAAATCTGCTCTATAAGCAACTAACAATAGTATGTGAAATTTCTTGCTAAAATTACGGTCTACTTGTCAAAAATAGGTTCTTTACTTACATCAGAACCTCTATGATTGCATTATCTACTGTTTTTGTTCGCACAAACAATGTTTACCACCAAAAATCCTATAATGTTCGGTCATTTTGTATTAATAACTGCTCACTGTAGAATAAAAATCTGTCTCCATTTATAGTACCCCGGGTACTATACTAAAAACAGCACTATACGGTAGAGGTTTGGCTTAGGGTGCGGTTACCCCCTAGCTGGAAAGGCCAAACCCCCTCACCCCGACCCAAAAATACAAGTACTAGTAGTGGCTCCAGCTCCAGTACTAACAAACTGGCTAAGAAATCACTATTGCTAACTTAAAATTCACTTGAAAATCCTTTCGAAACCGAATTTGGCCTTTCCACAGCTTGTTTTCTCTCTAAAACGCTATTTGGCGGCTTAAACTAGCGATTTTTAGCCTCCCTCCATGCTGAAGAAACGTGCCAAAACGCTGCATTTCGGAGCTTTTTGAAATTTTGGACCCCCTTTTGGGCGAAACTCCATCGAGCCCCACCAGACGGAGAATTCCAGTCCGGCCCGGACCTGTTACATGAATGGTTTTACTCAGTAAGGAGGCTAACATTCGCTAGTTTAAGCGCCAGATAGCGTTTTAGAGCTAATAAAACGAGCAAATAATGACAAAAAGAGCTTCCAAAAACACCGATGTCTCTTAAGTATCAGCAGCGGAAAGGCCAAATTCGGTTTCCAAAGGCTTTTCAAGCGAATTTTCAGCTGAAAGTTAGTGATTTCTTAGGTAGTTTGTTAGCACTGCAGCCGCTAGTAGTACTGTATTTTGGGTGATGGTGAGGGGTTTGACTTTTCTAGCTAGGGGTAACCCTTGTATCAAGAATATACAGGGTGTCTAAAAAATGATCACATTTCTTTTTACTGCCAGTTCTGCAAATTTTGACCAAATTGGCTGAAATTTGGACTATAGATGCCAAAATTCGGGGAATTTTATGTGTTAAAGTTTGGTGCACTAGGCTTGAGTCATTCCTGATAAATTTTAAAAAAAGTGAAATTTGTTAAATCAATACTGAAAGCCGGTCACCGAAAAAATGATCACATTTCTTTTCACTGCCATTTCCGTAAATTTTGACCAAATTGGCTGAAATTTGGATCATAGATGCGAAAATTCGGGGAATTTTATGTGTTAAAGTTGGTGCGTTAGGCTTGACTAATTCACGAGAAATTTCAAAAAAAGTTAAATTTGGTAATTTCAATATGGAAAGCCGGTCACCGAAAAAACGTTACATTATCGCCTAAACTCAAACGATAGCGTTGGAGTTCATGCGTCAACCTTTTACACATGAATTACCCTGAGCTTCTGCGTTTACACTCCAAATTTCATCCAATTCCGATAAAAATTAGAAAAGATACAGGAAAAGGAAATGTTTCCTTTTCCTGTATCTTTTCTAATTTTTATCGGAATTGGATGAAATTTCACTTTTTTTGAAATTTCTCGGGAATGAGTCAAGCCTAATGCACGAAACTTTAACACATAAAATTCCCCGAATTTTGGCACCTATGGTCCAAATTTCAGCCTATTTGGTCAAAATTTGCGGAAATGGCAGTAAAAAGAAATGGGATTATTTCTTTTGACACACCCTGTATAACACCAAGAATGTTCCACTCGGCGGCTCGGCCGTAGTCAGCTGAGCGACCATGCGCTGCAACATAATCGCGCCTACGTAGGCGCGATGCGACCGCGTAGGCGCGAAATCTATGCTGCTTACCCCTGCAGAAAATGATTTCAGGCGTACGGCCAAACTCGTCTCGTCTACGGATGCAAATGGTATAAAAAATACAAATACCAAATACCAGATGGTATTTTTTTCAGCAAAATATATAAGTTTTGCTTGCCTCAGTGGAAGAGTTTTTGTTGCATCTAAAAGAAATCTAGTCATGCCGAGAAAGAAAACGAGCAGAATTTGGTGGTTTTTCACTGACTCGGGAAAAGTGCAAGCACGTTGTGACGTTTGCGGTCTAGGCTCAGTCTCGATAAAGGGGCCGTCCATAAACGACGTCGTTCCAAAACGACTTTCGCCTTGCGTCGTTTCATGGGCCCCCATACATGGGCCGGGGGTAAGGGGGTTTACCCCCTCGCCTGTCCATGCCCCCGCCCCACCTCCCAGAAGGAGAAAATTTTCGCTTTTAAGACAAAATAGGCGTTTTTTGGCTTTTTTCGCCCCCCCTCCCGAGCAGACATGGGCTAGCATTTCGGCTGAGGGGGGGTAGAATTTTCAATTCCTGAGGGGGGGCTGAGGGGGGGTAGGAGCGCCTGAGGGGGGGCTGAGGGGGTGGTAAGCCAAAAAGTCCGATTTTTGGCTAAAATCAAGGTTTTTTGGCTTATTTTTCATTAAAATAAGCTATTCTGAGGTCATTTACACCTAATCCAGGCATATTTTTATCATAATTTTCTATACAAAATTGTTCCAAAAAATTCCTGAGGGGGGGTAGCGGCCGGCTGATGGGGGGTAGGTCAGAGCCTGAGGGGGGGCGAGACCCCCCCCCCGCGCCCCCCCCCTTTGCCCATGTCTGCTCCCGAGGTCTCCAAACCCCCTCCGGATTTTTGCGGCCCATGTATGGGGCCCCCTCCCACTGTTTGAGAATTTTCCATGAATGGTTGTTATAAGCTAAACTGGTCAGAATTCTTTGTTCTTTTGTTGTTCAGAAACGGTAAAGAGACGTCTTGTTCTGCGTATCTGCATTGTTAAACTTTTAGTAAATTAGAAATAACGAGAAAACTCTGAACAGAAAAGCTCTGACACGGTATATACAGTTGCAAAATATGCAGAATTTATCGCTTAAAAGCTAATTGTTTAGTTATTTAAACTGTTTGGTATAAAAGATACCAAATATGTAATACCAAATACGTACCTAGAAAATACCGAATAATACCGGATACCATTTGCATCCCTATCCGTCTCCGAGTCCGAATGCCTGAAATCATTTTCTGCAGGGGTAAACAGCATATATTTCGCGCCTACGTGGACGCGATCGCGCCTACGTAGGCTGACTACGGCCGAGCCGCCGAGTGGAACATTCTTGGTGTTATATATTCTTGCTTGTATGAATAGCAAATATTTGGTTACCAAGGTACAACCAAACTGTGTACCATTTAGTACCGAGAAGAGCGGTTCAGAGGCACCAGTGAATCTACCAACAGTCGTGTCTTGTGGTGGTCAGTGGCTCAGACGGTCATTCTACTAGTGACCGGGTTCTGGCAGATGAGGCATTTGAAGGGATTTTTCGAAGCCAAAAAACTCGTTTAGGCCCGTTTCTGAGAAGTCAAGTGCTGTGATGTGTGCGCATATAACAGTCAGGCACTTAACGCCATATATGGTACATTCTATCTTCTGGTACGGGTACCATATGTTATGGCTAAAGTTGGAGGTACCGTATAGTGTCTGACTGTATAAAGTTAGTGGGTCGGTTCTGCTGAGGGTTATGTCTGCTACAAAACCGACTATGAAACTGTCTTTGTTTGTTGTCTGTTGTTTTTTATCTCGATCTGTTGTTATTGCTGGGCTAGTGAGATACACTGCTGAATTTGAATCGTGTGGTACCTTGGCTTAGCACAGGGATGTGAGGTGTGTTTTTTTTCGGTGTTTTTTTTTTCGTTTTTTTTTTTCGGAAAAGAACCGGTTTTTTCCTAAGGGTCGGAAAAAAAACATAAATCGCGGAAAAAACTCAAGCTAAAAATAGCTAATTTATGTCATTTTTCTGTTAAAAAATGGGCTTTTGCGATGTATAATAGGCCATATTGACTCAATACTATTAGAAAAACAACAGAAAAGACCAAATTTGGCATGATAAAACAAAAATGGAAACTGCTGTAAGAAAATTTGCATATAGCGTTATCGATTGAATTTGTCAGGCACTGTTTCATGCCTGTTTCGTGATTTATATCTATGTAACACGTGTGTTTCTGGTCAGAAAAGACGTGAGAAGACGTTAGAAAGCGTTAGAATAATAAAACCTGGCTAGGATACCGAGAATTTGAGCTGGAGTTTTTTTCTGCGATTTGGGAAAAAAACCGAAAAAAACTGGAAAAAACAGGTCGAGGTTTTTTTCGGAAAAATATCCATCCCTGGCTTAGCAAAACCATACTTTTTTTAAAAATTTGGCCTTCTTACTTACTTTTACAGGACGTTGTTAGCAATTTTATTTTAACCCTGTTTAATTGCAACCGGGTGACTAATTCTCCAGTCTGCCGAAGTCTAAATTGATAAGTTGGCAGGCAGTAGTGTAAATCCACCCTAAAAGCACTACTGTAACTTATACTAAATAGTTAGCATTACTGTGTCTCGCTAGCTTCCAATCCATTATTATACAGTTAATCCGGCACTGATTAAAGTGCAGTAAGTCCAGTTAATTTGCTGGTACGCTATCATACAGTTAAATTGCTTTTCTTTGGTTACGTTTGTTTTCGCGGTTCCGGGTAATTATGATGATGTAGTAGAATAAATTGGTTGTTAATAGGTGACTCTATTGTCTCTATCAACAGTCGGTGCAGTCTGACTAAATTATCTACTGCTGCTACCAGATGTGGACGGGTTTAGTGTAAACACGTGCCGAGAAGACCTTTTCAAATGTTAACCAGTTGCCGGCCAATAATGCTAGTTAATCATCGGCTCTGCCTTACTGCGCGCTCGGCTCTACGCTGCCTGGCAACTATGACTACTGCCGTACGTTTGGTTTTACTTTTTGCTGCCTATTTCTACTACAACTAGTGTTGTTACAATACCAAATAATTTCCCTTTGACTATGACTACCACTCGTTTGAGTACAATACCAGAGTAGTCAAATTTGACTCTATCGTAGTCGAACCATTTGACTACTATGACCACTGGTTTGACTACTTTTTCTCAAACAGGGCTAAATCGAAATTTTGGGCGATTTATAAACTTCAGTCACTGTGATTGCATCCGTCAATCATTTACGTTGAAAAAATTGTATAGAAGCAGTGAGATTGAAATTTTCTATACAAAGGGAAAAGATGCTGCACAAAAATTAGCCACAAAAAATAGAACAAAACGCCTATTGCGTGTGAAACCAAGAGAATTTTTGAGTTCTCCCATCTTACATTCTTCTTTGATGCGCAAAACGTTTTTAGAAAGGTATTGTACTGTGCGTACTGTATGTCATGTTTTCACGGAGAGATCCACTGACTGGCACCTGTGATTGCCTCAAATTTTTTTGAAAAGAGTGATTGGTGATCTGAAGTTCTTTGAAACGTAATAAATTTGCAAGATATTTTGTCGAGAACAGAAAAGAATGATAAAGTGTACAATGTACATATGTGGAAAACCCTGCTGTTTAAAAAGAAAATGTAGTCATAGTCAAACGGTTTGACTATCTGGTCTGCGTGTGACTACGTATTTTAGTATATTTATGGTGTACGTCCATCTATGCGTATGAAGTTAAGCGTAGAAATGTTTCAGCGGCATTCGGTAATTGTGGGAGCCTTTCAACCGGAAACAGTCGAAGGAAAAGAAGCGCCGGCATTAGACGAAACTTTCTTTACCAGTTCAGCTTCTGAACTGAATCAAAAGACACAAGGATCTCTCCTAAAGCAACTTAATTGGTAATTAAATACCAGCTGTACAATGGGAGAACTTACTTACAAAGCAATTCAAATTTTCAGCAGCAAACCGCTGAAAAAGGGCGATTGTCGAGTTTTGTACGGCTTAAGCGAGGTAGATGGGCTCAATTCTTATACCCAGATAGGTTTGCCTTTCTAGGAACACCCTATAGTAGCAGTGGTAGGCATCGGAAAACGCGGCGCTTCAGTAAACAACACCGAACACTGGCACGAGGGCTTAGAGAACGTTCGGAAAGCAGTTGCCGGTGCGTATTATGCAAATTTCTGTAACTGTAGTAATACAATTATATAGTAATAGCCTTCTAGTCGGTTCCCTGGCGCTCCGGGCGGCGGGCGCCTCGAAAATATCGATTGATTCGTGCGGCTATGCCAACGGTGAGTAGAAGAGAAGAAAGATCCGCAGTATGCAAATTTCTGCTTCAGCGGCGGCGGAAGGCGCCACACTGGCGCTGTTCAAATATGACGAAAATAAAGACAAGGAAAAACGAGAGGCCGACGTGGCAGTAGAACTTTTACGCACCGGGTAAACTACACTTCGCATTCATTATAAAAGCCTAAATAAACTGTTAGATACAGTAAATATGTACAGTACATACAGTGTGTGTTGGCTAACAAAAGACCGCCTGGAATTTTTCCAGTGTTCCGAATAATCTTCAAATGGTCGCCATTCTGTCAATTTTCAACCGAATGAAAAGATTTTTGGCACGATTATTATTATTATTTGTTAAGAGTTTCTTTTGGCCAAGTCCTAGCCTGCTAGCCTTCTGTAGCCTAGAGTTATGCCATTCCGAAATGAACTGATCCGAATTTTCAGACGTCAATTTTGAACATAAATATCTCACGAACCCTTCATCGGATCTTTACCAAATTTTGCAGGTTAACCAATCCTTATATGGGATTCAGGACCTGAAGAGCTCAGCTTTCTAACACAACCGGTTAAAATCTGGTGGATATTTAGTTTCAGTCAAGGTGGAATATTAGCAGTCTCAAAAATGAGGGTGTTATCACTTGCACAGAAAGCAGAGCTATACGAGCTAGTGGGGGCGCGGATTACAATCGCCTCAACTAAAGCAACGGAATGAACACCTAAATTAGGTCATACATGCTTTATGTTTAGAGGGCACTCCCCTCTTTTTTTGGCAATGCTTTATGTTTAGAGGTGGCAGGTGCTTTATGTTTAGAGGTGGCAGGTGCTTTATGTTTAGAGGGCACTACCCTCTTTTTTTTGGCAATGCTACAGTTTTCCCTGCATTGAAACTAGAAATACGACAGATTTTAACCGGCCGCGCTAGAAAGCTGACTTCTTAAGGGATTAAACTTCGTGTTAAGATTAGTTAACTTGCAAAATTTGGGATAGATCCGATGAAACGTTCGTGAGATATGTTTAAATTTGAGATCTGAAAATTCGGTCACTTCATTTCGTAAGGGCATAACTCTAGGCTATAGAAGGCTAGCAGGCTAGGACTTGGCCAAAACAAACTCTTAACAAATAATAATAATCGTGCCAAAAATCTTTTCATTCGGTTGAAAATTGATGGAATGGCGGCCATTTGAAGATTATTCGGAAAACTCGAAAAAAGGTCAGGTGGTCTTTTTGGACAACAAATACTCATACATGGGCCGGAAAAGTCCGGACGGGGTCTGGAGGTCGGCGGTTTCATAAAAGTAAAAAGTCACCTATTTTGCCTTAAAAAACCAAAAAAAATTCTCCCTCCGTGCGGATTGGGACGAGCGGGGTATGGCCAACCCTCGGACCATGTAAACAAATGCTGTATTATTAGTAACGAACATAAGTATCGGTTTGTTTCTATTATTATTTTGGGGAAAAGATACTGTATGTGTGTGAGCGTTTTTAATTTAACCACTCCGAATTCAAAACACAACTGCTTCGGCCAGGCCATAAATAGACAATGCAGGAAAGTTTATGTTGTACGTAAACAACGACTCCCGAGGTGAAAACCCGTTAGGATTCTGTGTCAATAGCTCTGATTAAGGTAATGGTGAGTATTCAAATTAATTGATTCACAGTGATAAGAGAAAATACCTTTTCAGTAGGTTAAATTTTTGGAAGACTTCCTGAGCTTTGCTGTGGAGGTCAATTTTGCCAGGTTGGAGTTTTTCCAAATTTAGATGTTCCTGTTTTTTTGTAACCTCGAAAGCTTGTTTGCCTTCATCCCATACCTACTGTATTTTGCAGATTTTTGAAAAGAATAGAAAATTGGACTTAGAAAAAGTAAAGTTGTTTAAATTGACTCAGAATTATGTTTAAAAACTGCTAGTTACTTGTTTTATGAATTACCCAATCTTCTGACATGTACTCCAACGATTGCTTTTAACTTCGGGACGTTCAAGGTTAAGACAACTTTTATGAAAAAATTTTGATTAAAAAGTTCTCAAAAAACCAGTGAAAACATCTCAAAATAACCCTACTTTAATAAATTGACACTATTCTATGCAAATTTCAGTCTTTTTTTGGCTGAAATTCTGTTTGGCCTGACTGATTCATCGTTGACTTACTGGTCTGAGTAGGCTTTTGCTCTGCAAACTTACAGTAAATAATCTAGGCTCTTAGAGCAGTATTTCCACATAAACAACTAAAAATCCGCAGGAATTCTGACTGAGGCATTTGTTCGTCTAAACGCTATATTTGTGTGTCTTTTTTCCGACTTTTAGCTCTATCCTAGCTTATATTTTCACCTTTCAACCGCTGATTTTTAGCCATTTGGTGTCCCAAATTCGGTCAGTCACATAGTAAAGTTATTGCCGAACAGTCAGATATCCCAAAACCAGTCAGTCTGTTTGTCGTTTTGCATTTCAAGAATGTATTCATTGAGTCGTTCCACGTCCACAGTGGTAATGAGAAAGGCAATGCTCCAGTAGCTGAGACTAACAGCTGCAGTGAGCATCATGAGCCATTTGTGCGTTCGCTGCTTGTATCTGCGCTGGATTGCCACCAGCGTAAAATCCCAGACCGTCAGCAGAAACCCGACCATTGCGTAGTTTTGACAGATTGTGCGCAACTCTTCATTGGTTATGTTGACGCACTGCTCGCTGGGGCTGGCCGGACACTAAATCGTGACTGTCGTTTTGTTTTTGTTGTGGTAACTTTTTGTCCTTTCGGACTAGGAGTTAAAACACTACAAACTCACACAACACAATCACTCAAAGGCGACTACACAACGGGAATACACTCAAACAATCACACAAAACACTCAGTCTCTTCATCCTCTTTCTCTTCATTCTCTTTCTTCCCTTTCATCCTCTCTACCCTTTCACAGTGGCGTATCCAGGATTTTGGAAAGGGGGGGGTGTAAAATTTTGAAAGAGCCTGGTTGGGCCGCTGCCCAACCAGGGTAAGAAAATTTAGCAAAATTAGCCTTCAAAAACGCGTTTAAAACGCATTCCGAGCTTAAATTTAACAGAAATTACAAGTTTTAGTAGTTTATAATGGCCTGGTTGGGCTTCTGCCCGACCAGGGCGAGAAAACTTTGAAAATTTGGCCTTCAAAAACGCATTTAGAAGGCATTCTGAGCACAAAATAGACAGTTTTAGTACATAATTCATTAGTTTATAATATTTTTGACCGACTTTTATTTCCTACCTCCACCACAAAGGAGGGGTGTACTCATCCTACACCCCCTGGATGCGCCACTGCCCTTTCAGAGTATAGAGCAGGAAGAGACAGAAGCCTCCCCTTTTTGGGTGACTTTTTGTTAAAGATGAAACCAAAGTATTTTATCATGGATTTTAGGGCTGCTGCCATATCACTTTACTGATGATCGATAGTCATAAAAGATCGAGTCGATAAGTCTATACCCTTCTAAACTCTTAATAATATGTCAAAGGTCACTGTTGCCATTTAGCATTTGAAAGATTAGAAAGCCCTGACTTAAACGGTAGCTGTCTTCTCCAATCTAAACGTTCATCTAAGTGAAATTGAGAAAAGCAAGTTCAATAGCTTCAAATCGAGACTACATCTACATGTACTGTACGTCAAAACAAATAAAAATATGGCCACTTCAAAATTTTTTGCACTTTAAAAAATACGTAATGAAATCGCCAACCCCCCTCATGCCATTACGTAATTTTTGCACGCTCACAGGACACGGACAGGAAAAAAGGAATGTTTCCTGCCATACATACATTGAAACAATGTTTATCTGAAAGTCTGTTGCATCTCAGTCAAGCCACCTTAAAGAGCGGAAACGTACCAATTGAGCAATAGTTCTTCCGGGGTCGTCTGACATAGCCGTTTGCGCAGAGACACAGGAAGCCGGCGAAGTTGGCGTATGAATGTGTGTGCCACTGCCGGCAGTAGGCAGGTCGCTACTAATTAGTTGATCTTTAATTAATCAGCAGCCGCTGTCTCACTGTCGCTTTGTAGGCACTCAGCGTTCGACGAGCGCATGTGGAAGGAGGGTGTGGTTATGGGCGAGAGTCAGAACCTGGCCAGAACCCTAATGGAGACGCCTTCCAACCTGCTCAATCCGACCTTATTTGCGCAGAAAGCCCAGCAACTGTTTGACGGCTGCACGATTCATGCTAGGTGAGGCAGAGCCTGAACTGTAATTAGCGGCTCCGCTCGAAGCCGGGCGCTAATTATCTGCTTAGTCTATGTTTGGCTGCAATTCAGGGACGCCGCCTGGGCTAAGGAGAAAGGTATGGGCGCCTTTCTAAGCGTCAATCAGGGCTCCGACACCCCGCCAGTCTTTCTCGAACTCCATCTACAGCCTTCGTTAGAAGTCAATGGTCCCCCAGTGGTTCTAATCGGCAAAGGAGTCTGTTTTGACAGGTGCACCGTTCTATGCAAATTTTTGCCATATTGCGCTATGCAAAATGTTGGCTTTACCGCTGCATGCAAATTTTGGCTGTACAGCGTTTTCCTTTTTTTATGTACCACGGTATGCAAATTTCTGTCATGCTATGCTGTGGCAATGTTTGCTTTACCGCTTTATGCAAATTTAATTGTACAGCCTCATGCAATGTTTCACCGTAGCACAGTTTGCAAGTTGCAATTTTTGCTGCACCGTGGTATGCAAATTTTAGCCGTAACCGTTGTATTCAAATAATCTATGGTGGAGTAGAGAAAGAGAGAAATTTCAGCGGAGGCATTTCGCTGAAGCCGTCGCTAAACATGGACCACATGCGAAGCGACATGGGCGGCGCGGCGACGGTTCTGGCGGCGGCCTACGGGATGCGCAGATTAGAGAAGCTGTCGCGCGGATTAGTAGTGCTGATTCCGCTGGTGGAAAACATGCCTAGCGGCAAGGCCACGCACCCCGGCGATATCGTCAAATCGATGAGCGGCAAAACGATCAAGGTTGGGAGTTTTGAATTTAATTTTCGCGCCAATTTTCGGTTTTCTTCAGATCGATAATACAGATGCTGAGGGAAGACTAATCCTGGCCGACGCATTAACCTATGCCGATTCGTTTGAGCCCGTGCATGTCGTTGATGTAGCTACTTTGACAGGTTCGTATACATACAGTATACATTGGTACTGTAGTAATAGTGGGTTACGGTATTTAGGGGCCTCTGTCATAGCTCTCGGAGCTGCGGCTTCTGCCGTTTTCTCTAATGATGAGGCATTATGGAATGGTTTGTACAAGGTGATTGGCTTTTGACAAACAGATAATGTTTTCTATGAGCGGTTTGTAGGCCTCAGTTGATACAGGAGATCGAATCTGGCGCCTGCCCTTATTTGAACATTATTCTAGCAAAATGAAAACGCCTTACGCTGATTTGAACAACATTGGAATGCCAAACAGTGGCGCTGGAACTTGTACAGCAGCTGCGTTTCTAAAGGTAAGTCGTATTTTTAATAGAAACGGACAAATTCTAATATTAGGAGTGGACTTTATATACATACATGTACATGTAGCTGTAAACCTTATAAAAGAAGTTTAGTCTATCCAAATTTTACATGGTCATTGGTCAGAATTCAGTGAATTCTATCAGCGAGCGAGCCCCTTGTTGGTGATTACTCACTCAACTTACAGTACTCTTTGTAGTGTTGCTTTGTGTTTAGCTCTACCAAACACACCATTGTTTCTTTGCGCATTGCTATTGAACTGTGTGCTATGCCTGCGCTGTGTTTTGTTGTGTTTGTATTTATCGTTATGTTTTGCGTGACTAGTAATTGGGCTCTTGTGTGTCAAACCAGAACCAACTTCGCGCCATGTGACCATTACTGCATGAACGTGTACAACAAAGATGGCCAGGTACTAAGCATGGGTTGTGGAGACGATAATGCAATGCTGTGTAGAAAAGCTCTGCTTGGCTATGGGGGCTGCCTGAAAACAACGGCCGGATTGTTTGTTTGCTGCTGTCAGAAAGACTATTGGTGCAATCCCAACTCATTAACTCGTGCTGTCTGTCTTGATTTGGATGACTCTCCCTTACGGTTATTTTACTATAGTATAGTAAAACAAAAACTAGTAATACTAGTGGTATTTTACTAGTAGTAAAATAATAGTAAAAAGTAAAATTAAGAGCCAATAGTAAAGTAAAAATAAAATTAAATTTACAAAGACCGTCAATAGTAAAATGGAAATTTTACTACTATTTTTCTAGTTTTTGGTGAATTACAGCCAAACTCTTGATCAATTTTGCAATAAAAGATGTGTGGGCGCAGTTTTGTCAGTCGAATTTCTGGCATTTTTATCTCTAAAGTTCTTGAGAACCACGTTTTGATCAAATTTAGCAACTATTTAGCACCAACATTAATTATTCATATGATCTTGGCATCAATGATGAAAAATTTCCCCTAATGTCTAGTAAAATCGTAGTAAAATAGTTGTAAAATTAGTAAAATTATTAGTAAAATAAAAATTAGTAAAATCGGAGCTGCTTGGTAGTAAAACAAAAATCAAAATTAAATTGAAGAGCTGAATTTATAGTAAATTTAGTAAATAGTAAAATAAAAATCCACTAGTAAAATAACAGTACTCTCCCTACCTCTGCCCACCCGACACTACTGCCTGTAAGAAGGTTTTCTCTCTAGCCAACTATGACTTGATCGCAGCTGGGTGTGACACGGGGAATAAGTGTCGGCGCTCCAACAAAGAAGCCAAATGTCACAAGGTTGATGAAGAACTGATCTGCTGTTGCAGCAACCAGCCAAGATGCAACAAGTACATGTACCTTAGTCGCCCAAACACCACCACCACCACCACCACTACAGTCGCTACAGCAAGTTCCACTGACATACCTAGACGTCAACGAGTGACAAAGTGCTACAGTAGCCTGAAACAAGTTGCATGGGTGTTGTGCCAGGGTCCAGCAGATAGATACTGTTATACGCTGTTCGGGCCACAATTCAATGAGGCAGGGTGTGCTGGTGCTGATCCGAACTGGTGCCATAGCAACTCGTGCAATCAGCTGCCTCAGTCAGAAGGAGTGCTCTGCTGCTGCAATGAAGAGGATGAATGTAATGGAAACTTCACTCCACCGCCTGGCTCTTCGAGTACTACTACTACTACTACTACTATCACCACTGATACTACTGCCCCTTTGACGACTCTTACTGCTGATGCAACTAGTCAAACGACTGTTGAAGACAGAGTGATTTTGATTTTCCCACTTATGCTGTTGATCAGTTTTAAAGGGATCTGATAACCCCGGAGATTTGATTGCTTAGATACTGATTTAGTGCTGTGCTATTCTGGTTTTGAGGGAATTAAATTCAGTCAAGCACGTGGAGAATTTTGAGATTAAGGCTGTATTTAAAATTGACAGTTCTATTGTAAAATGGTAGCTAGCAGGAGTAGTTAGATTATGATTGGTGGGGTGCATATCTGTTGGAGAAATGGCCTATGTATTTTTCTGCTCGTTTGGTGAAAGCAAAGCAGATCTTCTGTTCTGTTTTAGGAATTCACTAAGTGCAAGTCTTGGGCGCATATCGATATGGCTTGTGTAATGATGGGAGATTCCGAAATTCCTTATATCTCTAAGGGAATGGCAGGTAAACAACAATCTACAGTAGCTTAAGCTTAATTTATTTATTTAAATTAAATTAAATTTATCTGTTTTATGCTTTTAGTTTAAGGTATTGGTTTCAGGCCGTCCAACAAGAGTTCTTATGAAGTGGTTGATGAATCTGTGAAGTGAACTTTGAATTAGATGATACAGACTGGACAGTTTTATCAGCAGGGTTCAGAGAAAAGATTTAAAAATCCAATCTGAATAAGCTACTATATTGTGTTTGCGAACTACTAAGAGAAAAATATTGATTTTCAAAAATGGTGCAATGTTTGTTTTTAAACTTTTCTCTGACTATTATGGCTTAAAGTTATTACGTTTATGAAACAGTTTGTTTGTTGCCTCCGTTTGTGTCAATTTTGCGTATACCAGTAAAAAGGCTAAGAGTGGTGGTAGGTAGAGTCTGCTTTTTGGTTCAGATCAAATCTAGTGAACCGGTTATCGTCTAAACTTTTTCTGGCCATAATTTTTCATCTTAAGTTGGTGACTGACAGATTTCAGACTATAGTTCGTCACTATTTTTAAAGATGCGATTATGTTCTCTACTGCTCTTCCATTTCTCAACCAACTTTGCTGCCTTTCCTTACTACTAATAATAGGCCATGCCAAAACGGTAAAGCTTTTTTGTTTCGCTGTTTTAAAAATCAATATCTAACTTTATCTTTCATGCTCGTCCAAAATCTAATTATTGCGGTGTCTCGCGAGTTCGAAGCTTATTTATTATCAATGGAATAGACTCTAAGGAAGGCCAGTGGCCTTGGATGGTCAGTATTTATGCTCTGAAGCCGAAAATTCGTTGGAAACCGTCAAAAATTCCTAATCTAAGGCAATTGAAGCGGTTTTACGAATTCACTTGTGCCGGAGTTTTAATTCACCGGAGATTTGTGCTCACCGCAGCACACTGTCTATCGGCGTTGGACGAATTTTATGAGGACAACCCAGAGTTCATGTCTAGATCAAGTATGTGTCTCTTACAACATTTCAGTACATACATATATACTATATTTATACATAAAGTACAACATACAGAGTGCAACCGAGCAGATTTTTTGCTGTAGCAAGCAACCGTAAATCTCAACCGATATGAATGAACTTTTTTTAATAAAGACAAAAAGTATTGAAAGATTGGTGAAACTATCAGATTCTCTGCTTAGTTCTTGAGGTATTTGCCCGCAAAGTCAAAACAGTGATCTTGAGGAAAAGAAGAACTTGTTCGGGGTCGCCCTTAAAGTACAGACAGACACCGCAACGACTCAGCTTAACTTGCGCTCTGGACTCACCGACTACACTAGCCGCAGACTCCGGTTTCAGTGGCCTGACCGCTGTCTTCTGCCTAGCCACCAGACCTCTCCCTCCGCTCTCTCCGCCCTTTCTCCTTTTTCTTTCCTTTATTGAGCTCTTTTCTTTTCGCAAACAATCCTAATTCAAATAAAAAGTAATAAACGCAACTGGCACAAGTTATATAAACTGAACATACACGAGAAATTAGCGCCAAGTTCAAAAACCCCGTAAAATCAAACTGACACTTTTGACAGATCTTGCCAATGAACAAAATGGATTTTTATTATTCCGTTGCTCTTCATAATAAAACAGATTCCTACAGCTAAGGGCTAACGTAACGAGGCTTTACTGGTGCCACACACGTTCGGTTACGTCACCTGTAAAGTCTTGTTAGCCCTCAGCAGTAGGAATTTGTTTTAAATTTCACCAAACTTTCAAAAATTTATCCTTCTTTGATTCAAAAGTGGGTTCATTCAAATCGGTCGAGATTTATAGCCGCAAAAGTAAAAAGATCTGCTGGGTTGTTTCTATCTCTCTTGTTCATTGCCAAATTCTCTGTTTTAAACTTGAGGGCAAATATCTCAGGAACTGAGCAGAGTAGCTTAAGGAAAATTTTAGCAATCTTCTAAGAATCTATTTATCTTTCGTTTAAAAGCAAGATTTATTGAAATCGTTTGAGATTTGCGGCTGCAACAGTAAAAAATCTGCAGGACCCCTTGGGCAGATGACCTGGTTACATCTAATATATGTGAACTAAACTACTGTCTAAGGTTTATCCTAAATCTGTTGCCTAAACAGGAACAGTGCGCCCACCATACTCTCCCTGTTTAAGACACTTCAGTCTATTTCCATTGGCAGTGACTCCGATTTGACCAAAAGACACAGTTCGTGCTCCAATCTGACAGGCCACCACACTCAGTTTCCAGTTGTTTCCTTGAGAACTGCATTGGTAGACAAATCCTTTACTGACGGTTGATCTGTGCACTTTAAGTTTTTGACCGTTCTGCAGGGCACAAGCAACTAGGGTGCCCGGAGGCATAGACTTGTTCTTGACCACCAGACACTTTACGTAGAACAACGCTCCTTCCTTCCATTCTTGGTTGAGGCTCTTGATCGAACCGTCGTTCGCTTTGCACTTGTACTCTTTCGCATTATTGACTAAACAGTGTTTCGATTGGATTTGAAGCAACGGTACCGGGTTTTTCCGTATAAAAGCGCTGATGGCGTTACTTACCTTGGGCACTTTTCACAAATTCAATTCTGATCTAAGTAAGCGCCTACGTATTTGGAAAGTACTGTAGATAGGCGCTTATTTTCAAATGGCTGAGCGCTGGCTGTCTAATGGTGGTTTGAATTTTTGTGGACTGATTCTCTGCAACGAAAACTGATAATATCGGGTTTGTTTCCTGAAACTCATGTTTTGCAACCGATTTTTGTTTGAGGTTTTAATCCATTTTCAACCTATTTTTGTACTCTTCCAGTCCGGGACAAAATGTTTTATATGAATAACCGCCATACATGTAACAGGTCATCCGGCGATGGGGGGAGGGGGGTTGGGGGGTCTGGCGCCGGTCGGGGGGGGGGGGGGTATGCGCCAAAATTTCGGGGGAGGGGGGTGGGCACTAAAAAACGCTCAAAAATCGAGAAATATCGCAATTTTTGGCCTAAAAATCGCCAAAAATCGCTAATTTAGGCTGAAATACAGCTAAAAAGTGCTGTTTTGCAGGCGATTTTGGCAATTTTTGTGTGTGAAAGTGTAAAAAATTGCAAAAATTTGCTCGAAAATTTACTTGCCAGAAAAATCGGAGGGGGTCAGTGAAATTGTCTGGGGGGTCCCCATCCGGGGGGGGGGGCTGGCCTAAGTCGGGTGGGGGGGCAGACCCCCCAGACCCCCATGTTACATGTATGATAACCACCCATTGGCCATATTTGGAAAAGCTTTTCAAACAATCGCCCAGGGGCCGCTGTTTGTGGGGCGTTATTTGTACGGAAAAACCGGTAGCTACTGTAGATTGCACATGTACGTACTGTACATACTGCAACAGGGTGTCCGAAAAATAATTACATTTCTTTTTGGCAGCGTTTCTGCAAATCTTGACCAATTATGTTAGCTAAAACATGAAACATACCCGCGAAAATCCTTGGCATTTTATGTGTTAAAGTTTAGTGATCCAATGCTGAGGAATTCAAGAAAAAGTGAAATAAACTACGTCGTTCCAGAGGGGGGAGGGGGTCGGCTGAAATGCGACGATAGACGACGCACCAGGAGAGGGAGGGGTTAGCAAAAAATCGACGTCGCTTTTTTCCGAATTTTAAGGAAGTTTGAATATTATTTTCGATTTATGTACATTTTGTCAAAGATTTCTACATTCAGAAAAGCTTCCCAGAGTGGCTGAAGGGATCTATTCAATTCATTGTACAGTATGGGAACAAGAAAAAATGACAGTGCTGCATGCACTGAACTTTTATCGTGGGGGTAAACAGAAAACAACGTCGCCTAGGGGGAGGGGGTCCGCAGAAAAAACGACACAAGGCGATTTTGGGGGGAGGGGGTCCGAAAAATCGGGATTTTGGAACGACGTCGTTTATAGACGGCCCCTAAGATAGTGACAACAACAATAGACAACACTTATCGATAGTGTGTCAAAAAATGGAAACTTTTCATTTTGCTATCGTTTTCCACAAATCTTGGCAAAATTTTCTGAAACTTGCAGAACGTTCTGCTCAAACAGGAGGGAATTTTGTTAGCTAAAATTCAAAACGTTGATTGAGCCCTGAGAAAATGAAGAATGACCAGAACATTGGTTTTCTAATGAGCAGTTGTTCGGGAAAACAGGCCTTTAAGGGTATTCCTGATTTTCTCAGGTTGTCTTGTCATCGCTTTCCAGGCCAGGAAATTTTAGCACATGAAATTCTCTGCCTGGCTTTTTGGAAGATATTCTGCAATTTTCAGGTCAGATCATTTGGCGAAGATGTGCCGAAATGACGGCAAACCGAAAAGTTTCCATTTGTAGCGCACCATAAACGTAAAGGCATTGAGATAAACAAATTAGAAAATTTTCTAATTTCTAGGAATTGGGTCTTCAACACCAAGAATTTTGGCACATAAGCTCCAAATTTTAGCTTTTGTGTGAACGGCAGCCAAAAGAAATGTTATCATTTTTTTGGACAGCCTGTAGATTGAGTTTAAATGTTGATTTTTGACTATACGAAATATTTGTAAGGATTACTTACCTGGTACCGTGCGCCCTCCATACTCTCCCTGTTTAAGACATTTCAGACTGTTTCCATTGGCAGTGACTCCGATTTGACCAAAAGACACAGTTCGTGCTCCAATCTGACAGGCCACCACACTGAGTGACCAGTTGTTTCCTTGAGAACTGCATTTGTAGACAAATCCTTTACTGACGGTTGATCTGTGCACTTGAAGTCTTCGACCGTCTTGCAGGGAACAGGCAACTAGGGTTCCCGGAGGCATAGACTTGTTCTTGACCAACTGGCACTTTACGTAGAACAACTTTCCTTCCTTCCATTCTTGGTTGAGGCTTTTGATTGAACCGTCGTTCGCTTTGCACTTGTACTCTTTCGCATTTGCGCTCACAGGACTTTTCACTAAACAGGTTTTCGGTTTAAACGTAACTATATACCCATGGGAATAAGCCCGGTAATGTTCGGAAGTTTTCCTGAAAATCAAGTAACTGCCGTAAGACGCGACCGTAAATTAGAGAAATTTACGGCCCTTCCAAAAGTTGCCGAAAATATTCTAGTCGTACAGTACAGCAATTACCGATTTAGATTTACGCTTGTGCTTAGTTTTAGGCTCAGATTAGAAACAGGATTTTAATTTCAGCATTAGTTCGTGCTCTAGTTTCTAGTGATGTAAAATTATGGAATTTGAATTTCAATTCAATTACAATTAAATTATGGGCTCCATTTTTAATTTCAATTAAATTAAATTAAATTAAATTAATTTAAAATAGTTTTCCATTATTTTTAATTACAATTATATTTTCAATTAAATTATGGAACCTGAGAAAATGTCAATTACGGAATTTTTTCAATTACTTTTTCAATTTTTTGAAAATTGTTGTATTTTTGCTGTTAGAAGACAGTGACAGTGACTCAGGACTAGAAAAATGTCCAGGTAAAAGCTTAGAGACACCTGGTTAGCCTTCTAAACCAACCAGGCGAGAAAATTTTAAAAAGTTGCCTTTTAAAAACGCATAAAATGGCATTCTGGGGGAAATTTACAGATATTTCGTTATTATACAGTATATTAGTACATATTCTAAAGGTTTTCAGTATTTTTGAGCAACATCACTTTTCCAGGTTCCTTCGCCAAAAAAGGGGTGTAAGTAAGTAAACCCACCATGCACCAAAAATCACTGTTTTGACTTTTATGAACTATAAAATAAAAGCAGAGCATAAAATATTACAAAATAAAGTGAGGTCAGTATAAAGAGGTGACAAACCTTGAATGGGTTTTTGTTTGAAGTCATTAGCCCCTATAATACTTACGCATTTTCCTGACATTCCACCACACGAAATAATTGAAAACATAATTGAAATTCCACGCGAATTTCAATTATATTACAATTAAATTATGGCCCAACTTTTGAATTTCAATTAAATTAAATTAATTGAATTGAAATTAAAAACGGGCCAATTATGCGAATTTCAGTTACAATTAAATTAATTTTTTACATCACTACTAGTTTGTTAGCTATAGATATTTTGGATGGATTAATTTACCTGGTACCGTGCGACCTCCGTACTCTCCCTGTTTAAGGCATTTCAGACTATTTCCATTAGCAGTGACCCCGATTTGACCAAAAGACACATATTGTCCTCCTATGTGACAGGCCACCACACCAAGTGCCCAACTGTTTCCGTGTGAACTGCATTTGTAGACAAACCCTTTGCTGGCTGCTGATCTGTGCACTGACAGTTTTTTACCGTCAGGCAAGGCACACGCTACTAGGGTGCCGGGAGGGAAGGGCATTGCTTTGTTTTCAGAGAGTAAACACTTCACATAGAACAACTTTCCTTGTTTCCATTCTTGGTTGTAGCTCTTCACCGAGCCGTCGTTAGCTTTGCATTTGTATTCTTTTTCTAAACTTTTTCATGTTTGTTAGATTTAGAGATACGAATTAACCTAGAATTTCCATAGCGTATGGGTCGTCATTGAGAACAGGGAACCATCCACCACCGAGCTCTATTTTGCCAACGTCAGCTCCCATTTCTACGCGAAAATATCCTTTCTCGCCCCAATCTGGACCCCAACTGAAATAATACGTTGTATTTTCGTTGAAGCTACGACATGAAAAAAACCCAAGGCACACCTGTTTTTGACGATGTAATAATTGCCAGCCATATTATAACCAACCAAAAGTACTACATGATTGGTTCCGTTTTTGCACATAGCCGCTGGGTTATTCAGACATTTTGGTTTATTTATCACTCCAGCTACAACAAATTGCGTAGAAAGGTGTGATAAAATTTTTACACAAATGATGATGATGATGATGATGATGATGATGATGATGATGATGATGATGATGATGATGATGATGATGATGATGATGATGATGATGATGATGACGACCACAAATCAGCAAACTTTTGTCTTGCTAATCTAGCATGGAAGTGAGAGGAGGGGAAAGGAGGTTCTTACAGTGATAATGTGACAGATGCATAACGGAGATATCAATAGTGACGGCAACAGGTCGCTTGTCAACAGCCGCTCTCAAAGCTTTTGCAGTGCTGGGAACCCAGATCCAACTGGCTTTTCCAAAGGTCAGGTACCGCCTGCCCTTTTCTGCCATACAGTAACCCACCTGAAATATGGGCAGTTGGGTTTTGTAAAAGTATTGGGATAGTTTATCCTTACCTCTCCCTTGTACGGTTCATATTGAGCATCCGCCAGTAACTGGTACTGGCTGAGCCAATTGTAGACTGTAATCGGTTTGTTAGGGTCACAGTTGCTTCTAACCACTCCGTCTTGGTGGTGAACCAAACAATCGATTACTTGTTGTTCAGAGTAAACCGGTACAGAACCTGTTAGCTTGGCTACTGAACCCTGTATGGCATGCACCTGAAATTAGTTGAATCTAATTAGTTGACTTCTCAAAATTGCTTCTACTGATTTAAATAATAGTAAAACGTGCGTAAAGCGATATCCAAACCTACAAGGAAACTTTCAGACAGGAATTCTAATATTTGGCTATTTCATCAGCGTGTCAGCTCTCCAAAAATGCAGAGGTTTGAGGAAGCCTGGCTGGGTCACGCGTGTCGCATGTGTACCGGCTTGTCATATTGTTGTTCGATTTTGTTCGATTTTAATTTAAAACTTTGTAAAATTCATACCGATGCGAATACCCAGCAGTCGTTGCAGGGACTCTGAAAGAAACGTGGCCAATCGCATCGCATCTTTCTTTCTTTCAAAGAGTAGAAAGATTCAAACCTGATTTTTCACTGGCCCTGTATCCCAGTAAACACTGGAAGCGCGTTTCTTGCGAATTCTACTAGACGTTAGCGCGCTTGTTTGCTGATTGGTGCTCTCGTCTGATTGGTCAGCGTCTGTCTCTGTTACATTGTCGTCGCTATCAGACATCCATCCACCGTATTCTTCAATTTTGTCCAGTTCACTACTGGAGTCGTAGCCCAGGTAACTTTTATGCAGTTCTTCGTGACTCTATTTAAGAGTTTTTAATGGGCTGTTAAGCAAGCAAAAAGTTAAGAACTTACTAGAGTGCTGAGCTTGTTCAGGGCTTTGCACCAGGTAGCTGCTGAGTCGTTGTTGTGACGGTTAACTTCGTCCTTCCAGGCTTTGAACCAGTTTTTGCGGTGCTTTCGGTGGTGTGCCGTGTTGTGTTTGACTGCAACAAGAATGTATAATAAAGAAAGCAAGAATGCTCCACTCAAACATGCGTTGCCGCAATACTACATATTTCAAGGGGGTTGCGATTTTCGGTGTCTAATTGTGAAAAATGGCCCAAAATTGTGTCCCGGAAAATTACTTATTAGGAAAGTGGGGAGGAAGTGTTAGGTCGAACCAAAGTCGGCCGGGGGGTACAGTTGCTTGGGTTTAGTGATGTAAAAAATTAATTTAATTGTAATTGAAATTCGCATAATTGGCCCTTTTTAATTTCAATTCAATTAATTTAATTTAATTGAAATTCAAAAGTTGTGCCATAATTCGCCTGGAATTTCAATTATATTTTCAATTATTTCCTGTGGTGAATGTAAGGAAATGCGTGAGTATTAGAGGCGCTAATGACTCCATACAAAAATCTATTTAGGGTTTGTCACCTCTTTATACTAACCTCACTTTGTTTTGTAATATTTTATGCTCTGCTTTTTATTTTGTTGTTCAATAAAGTCAAAACAGTGATTTTTTATGTATGGTGGGTTTACACCCCCTTTTTGGCAAAGGTACCTAAGATGTGATGTTGCTCAAAAATGCTGAAAACCTTTAGATGGTGTAAGTGCAATCCGCCTACCGGTGCTTTCCGCCCACTCAGTAAAGAGGTGCTATCCGCCTACCACTAGGTGCTATCCGCCTACCACTAGGTGCTATCCGCCAACCACTAAGGTGCCTTGCGCCTACTTTTCGGTGCGATTCGCCTACTCAGGTCTGATTAGCGTGACAGACCAGTTTTGAATGCAGGCACAGTGCGCAATTAGCCTAAATATGACCAAGAGGGCGCCTGGGGATAGGACACCTCCCCTACGCAGGTCAAATTTGAGTGACATGTAATAGTGACTCCTAAATAAGACAAAGAGGGAAAGGAAATGGCTGAGAGGCCGGGCCGCCGCCCAATAAAAAAAATTCAAAAAGGCGGCCGCGCAGGTTTGTTTTGTGGTCACTCTGAAAAGCATGGAGGCGGCTGTCTTTGGACCGGCCGAGTTCGGCAAATCAAAAATGGATGCTAAATGTTTGAAATTTGTTAGTCGTGTGCATGAAAACCGTATTTACCGGTTTCAACTGCGATGTCGAAAGGCGAATGGATCAGAGTACTGGGTGTGCAGTCACTGCCGACAGCTCAAAGAAAAGGAGAATCGAAACGGCGCTGTGAGTTCAATTTGTATTTTTAGTTCCACTTTGTGCTATGTGCTAAAATCTACATACTGTATAATAAAATCAAAACCTATATAATATAATTTCTACGCGCCAGCTGCTTTGTCAACCACCTGAATGAACGAATCGCTCGCTACTTGGACCATTTGAGCTACTGTCTTGGAGTGGACAAGCACTTTGGCATGGCCAATGAGAAGATGATTTTTGATGATCTCTGCTTATTGCTCTGAGAATTGACTGTGATTGATGTTCATTATTTCGTTGTGCTATACGTAGTGTTATTTGTTGTACTTTACTTTGTGTAGCGCGCTAATAGAAAGGATAACAATGAGTTCTCTATTAATTATAATTACCAATTACTATATTATTATATTAGGTAATTACCTTGGCGGCCGACAGCACTTGATAGTAGGCGGATAAGACCTGATAGTGGGCGGATAGCACCTAATAGGTAGGCGGATAGCACCTAATTAGTCGGCGCACTGGGCTGGCCACTAATTGGGGTCAAATAGTGGGCGGATAGCACCTCAACCCTTTAGATTATGTACTGATATATAATAAACAATGAAGTAGCTGTAAATTTCCCCCAGAATGCCATTTTATGCGTTTTTGAAAGGCACGTTTTTAAAATTTTCTCGCCTGGTTGGGCAGCAGGCTAACCAGGTGTCTCTAAGCCTTTACCTCTTAGACGCAGAGCGTGCGTACGTACTTTTTGCGTGCCTGGCCATAGTAGGGACATCAAATGCGTGGCTAAAAACGGTCATCACGCAGTGAATGTTTTCGCATTCACTGAAATTTTCAAAAAGCGTGATTTGCTCTGACTGGCCAATCACGCGTTGCATGCAGGACTGAGCGTTGTCAGACAAAAAAGCGTGATTGACGTGTGACTGGCCAATCACTTTTTTGCACTTTCATTTTTCAGTCACACTTATGGTCAGTAAACAGCCGCACGCAAAGCATGATTCTATGTGGGGTACTACTCCAATGGAGTAGCTTCTGCTAGTAAGGGTTACATGGACATTTTTCGAAGTCCCGGGTCACTGTCACTGTCTTTTAACAGCAAAAATACAACAATTTTAAAAAAATTGAAAAAATAATTGAAAAAAATTGCATAATTGAAATTTTCCAAGGTTCCATAATTTAATTGAAAATATAATTGTAATTGAAAATAATGGAAAACTATTTCAATTAATTTAATTTAATTTAATTGAAATTAAAAACAGAGCCCATAATTTAATTGTAATTGAATTGAAATTCAAATTCCATAATTTTACATCACTATTGGGTATTTGGAATTTCAGGATTCGGTACGGTATCGATTGGTACTTTAAAAACACCGATACCCAGGTATCGCTATCGATACAAAAATATTCGGTATGGGGTATTTATTCGGTATTTTTAAAAGAAATGGCTTCAATGACCAAAATCGAAAAATTGTTACTTATTTTGTGTTTACACGTTTGAAATTCTTGAATTGAGAAGTTAGAAAGTACTACAGTTTCGACTAAATCATAGAGCTAGGACAAAACTGATTTCATTAGTAATGAGCAGTAGCTGAATTAGTTGCGATTTTAATGATTTTAACGCATCTTTTGTCAATATCGAATCGAATGTACTGTACGTCCAGTTCAGAGAGTTATTCAAGGTTCCAATAGCTACTCACCGAGCGTTCTGTACTACTGGCAGCAACCGTGCAAGATAATAAGAACTATATAGTTTATAAAAAAGCCTCCAGAAGACACACATGTATGCAGATTTACGTGCAGACAGCATGTAATACCTACAATATGCATGTACACTTTGGTTATTTGATGGCATAAGTCACCAACTGGAAAAAAAGACATCTCTGAAACGAAATCAGGCAATATTTGGGATGAGGGGTTCCGAAAAAGTTGAAATTCTCTGGCCAATATTTTGAATTGACAGCCCTTTGGCAGTGTAAAATGTACAAAAATACCGAATCCGAAATACTCAGGTATTTCAAAAAATAATCAGTTTACCCAGTATCGGTATTTCTAACAATACCCAAGAATCGGTAGATATTTATTCGGTAGTTATCCAAAAAATACCCATTTCGGTATGGGTACGGTATACCGAATCAACAGTACCGGGGGAGGGGCACATACACCAATTAGCTATACGGAAATAAAAATTTATATAAATTATATGCTTTTTTAAGTGGGTGGGTGGGTACTTTCTGTTCTGTTCCACTCAGCTTCCAATTCTTTCACAACTTTCTCCCAGTGATCGTCGAGTTCTTCATCAAGATACACCTTGCAGTCTTTGGCCGCAACACAAACCACCAGTGCCTACAACTCTTTGACTAGAAAAATCTTCTTCTGTGCTAAATTTTACTTACAATTACGCAGAACAGCCGAAGAGTCATATTTAACTGGCTTGTAGCAGAATTTTACCAGACAGCAGGAAGGTACCGTACCGGAATGGTAAAACAGCGCGCGATAAGCGAAAGAACTCTAGCAGATTTCTATCATGGTTCGAAAACAAAGAACTGGTTTGAAATCTATACACTGTTTGATAAGTTTTAGTGATAAGTAGCAGTTGATCATCTGAAAATTCGCACTAGCCAACATCCAGTTTAGGCTGATTGTATCAAAACACTATCCGTTTTGCTATCGTTTAGGCTGATTGTAACAAAACACTCTACTATGCAGTGGGAAGGGTTTACATAAGAAAGTCACACAAATGTCATATTATGTAAAGAATTTCACACTCGCAAATTACTAAAATTGTCTGTAAAACAGCGATTTCTGGCTGGTTTGAGCCCAGATTAGTCCAACATTACGATCTCAGTCGGCAGTACCATACTCAGTTACACGTTACACCTGTTACAGACTACCTCTTAAGCGTCGGTGTCTGAATCAGGCAACCCTTCCTATGCACAAAATAGGTCGACCTCTCCGATTTTGCTCAAAATTTGCATAAATGATGTACCTTTGGGGAAACTAACGTGTACCAACTATAAGTCCCTAACTCCACCTAATATGCAAATTACAAGGGGTCATAGTTCAAATTTGGGTTGCCTTATTTGATTGAGCATAAATATGCCAATTTTCTATGCAGAGCGTCCGAGTTTCTTTTAAACGATAGCGTTCGCTTTATAATGAACTACACAACGCATTTCTACATCACTTGATTCTGCAGTTATAACGATTTTTTTAGATTTTTAATGACTCAAAAATCGCTTTTTTGCCCACCACAACAAAAAATACCTCTACCCCTTTTCTATTCGTTTGTTTTATTGCCATTGATGAGAGCTTTAATTTGATGTAAAATATGAGCAATTTCACTGGAGCATTTTAGAGAAACTTGCATGTGAATGTTGCTAGCCAAGCTGACGCAGCGAAATTTCTATTGTAAGAACTGCCCAGAAGGGTGTTAGTTTGCATCCCAGTACGTTCAGGATTGTTTTATCAGAAGTGACAGGCTGACACGTATCCCAACTCTAAACTGCTGAGTTTACATTAGCCGTGGCATAACAGTATTGTGGTGCAGCATAAGTTGCTTCAGTCATTCAACATGTTCTCTCAAGTTTGCCAGCATTTCATCCTCAGGAGTGACAATGTTTGCATCATCCAGGTAATCATGCCGAGGTGCAAACTGGTTTTCTGATGTGTCTTCTGGCTTGTCAACGTTGTGCTGTTCAACTGCACCCTTCCTTAGCTTCTGTTACATTCTCTAGAACATGCAAGAATTGGTTGCTCTGTCAAATCAATATTCATTCACATTAAAGAGAAGAGAGAGCGCCACTTGAAACATTTTGCTGAACATTTGTTCAAATGAACGAAGTGACATGGCATGGTGCTTACTGCAGCACATGTTTCCACTATAGATGGTGCCCCTCTACAGATTATCCTCATGTCGCAGGCCAGCTACTGTACGTTGCATTCAATTTCGGTTTTGTTTGTTCACCTTCAAAAAACTTGCTCTTAAGGTACTGCACTTGTTTCTTTGAAAAACGAGTGAAACCAGGTGCTTCTCGCAAGGCCCACCCCTGTTCAAGAGGTTGCGTCTCGCTTTGATGGCAAGCACTTTGTTGAGCAGCATGCATGCGTCTCCAACTCTTCACTTATTTCAGCAGAAAGGTCACCAATTGCTTTGGAGATATGCAGCTCTTCCAACCGGGTGATATACGCCCTAAAAAGTGCATTTTGCACTGAACTGAAATAGGCAGAAGGCAACAGTAACTGTTAAATAAACAAATACAGAAAACGATCACCAAACGTGCCTTGATTGCATCCAACAGAGTGACTCGTTCAGGTTTGTAATGATGTTTGCCACTGGTAACATGACGAATAAGATTTCCATAGTAGTAATACTGTGCTGTAAACTCTGGCTCTGGAGAGTCATACAATGCACAGCACGTCTTGATTGCATTCATAGCCAGAATCTGCTGTTATTTCATTCAGTACAGCTGGCTCATGTACGCGCTGGTCAAATTCATCTGGTATTTCTGTGCCTTGATCAGGTTCAGATTCACTTTCTGGCATTTGAGAGTAGTCTGGTTGACCGACTGGTTTCCATGACTCATGGATCTCTTGTTCAGGCGTGAATATATGGTGATTAGCAAGTTTCTTGAATGGTTCTGTGTTCATACTGATTTGTTTTCCATTCCCGAGAAATGGCATTCTCCAGATGCTGCATTGACCCACCAAGAAAGACTTTGTCACCTTTCGTCTCTACAGTTGCTGTGGGCCACACAAACTGAAAGTCTGAGAACTTCGTAATCCTTTCGATGCGTTTTGGTTTGGTTTTGGCTTTGTTTCATGTTTTCTTGATTGTGGTTGTCCATCGTTAATGTGATCAATGAAAAGCTAATTAACGTGGACGATCCGATCGATGCGACCCCTGCTGCACCTTTACGTTCAGCTTTCGTTTGTGAGTACTCACCAAGATAGTTCGGTTCTTTTGGAAGTGAATGATGAACGAAAGGCTCTCGATTGGTGTTCTGGTTCTCAGGATGTCCAAGTCGGCTCATTAGATACTCCCTACAGTGGGTTAATGGTCGATGCTCCTTTCAGTTCTGATGTTCTTGTTTTGCCGGTAGAAGAATCGGCTTAGTTCGTGCATTCAGTTATGGGTGATCCTGTGTTCTTTGAGGTGGCTAAAAGAGAAGGAAGGAAAAGAGGAAAGTTGATGAGAGAAAGAAGAATGATGAGGCAGAGAAAGAAGGAGGAAGAGAAGATAGAGAAGGAGAAGAAGATGAGAAAGAGAGTGTTGAGAGGAGAGAGGATGGTGAGAAAGAGAGTGATGTGGAGCAAAGATTTTGAGAAGTAAGAGGATGTTAAAGAGAAGAAGGATGGTGAGGAAGAAGTCAAGAATGAAGAGAGTGAAGAGAATGAAGAGAGTGAAGAGAATGAAAAGAAGAAGGAGGCAGAGGAGAAGGATTTGTTTGAGACAGAAGAGAAAGATTTGTTTGAGTATGCCAGCGAAGAGTTCTATGCCAGTTTTACCGAGGACAAGAAGTCAGATGTACGTAAAAGCGATGAAAGGAAGAAAAGTAGCAAGAAAGAGAAAAGGCAAGCAAGATGGTGGAGTAAAACAAATGTTCTGTGAAGAATCGGAAGAAGAGGAAGAGCCAGATTTCAATACGTTTTGCTCCCCCATGGCCGTCAGGCACAGATGAGGCCCGGTTTACGTCCATGAGGGGGAGTGATGAAGAGTGTGATTGTTTTGTGTGAGTGTTCGAGTGTATTCTTATTGAGTAGTTGCCTTCGAGTGATTGTGCTGTTGTGTGCGTGTGTTGTGTTTACTAGTGACCCGGACCATAAACTTCATCATGTAAGGAACTGAATTTTTTACTTAGTAAATTTTTAAAATGAGTTTAGTGTTGATGCGGTAACAGCAACCGACTATGAGCGAACCAGTTGAGTATTTATTTTAGGGAGTTAGACAAAACAACAACAAGGAGAGGTAATAAATACACACGCCACACAATACAATCAATAGCACAACAGAACTCTGAACAACAGCAGCAACAATAATAATGCAACATTGAAGTGGATCTATACATTTAGTTTGAGTTGAGTTTAGTAGGCGAAATCTCAGTTTAGTAAGTAAAAGTTAGTAACTAATTAACTAATGTTTATACTTAATAAACAAATAACTAAATTCAAGCGGCACAACACGGTTAGCCCCACTGTACATGTTTATAATCAAACATCCACTGGCATTTCGGCTGAGGGGTGGTAAATTTTCAAATCCTGAGGGGGCTGAGGAGGTAGCGGCGGCTGGTGGGGAAATTAAACAGACGGTAAGCCAAAAAGCATACATGGGCCGGGGGAGGGGTGAGGGTTAACCCCCTCGCCGACCCATGCCCCCTCGGCCGGCCATACCCCTTAGAGATGTTCACGAGCCTAAAAATCGCGGCTCGGCTCGGCTCGATTGTGAGTTCTGTTTAGGTCAGCTCGTTAAGGCTCGTTTGTACGCACCTCCAAGCTCGCTCGAGCTCGGCTCGCGAGCTTCAAATTTGGCGGAAAGCTCGGAAAAAATAGAAAAGTAACACCACAAAATCAATACCTAAAGCTTTTCTACACTAATTACGCCATTTTTATCGTTGATACCTTTAAAATAATGTAGCAAACATAGAAATTAAATTAGCCTCCAAAAGTGATTTAAATGATTTAAGTGATTTGATTAAAATTTCACATTTTTAAATTGTGTAACGTGTTCTGGGCTCGGCTCGGCTCGGACCGCGAGCTTTCTAACCTTGATAAGCTCGCTCGATCTGGGCTCGCGAGCCGAGTCGAGTCGAGTCGAGTCGAGCCGAGCCGAGCTTTTTCAGGCTCGTGAACATCTCTAATACCCTCTCCCTGACCCCCGCAGTCCAAGAGGGATAAATTTTTCGCTTATTTAAGCAATCTGGCAAAATAGACGTTTTTTGGACTTTTTTCGGGACCCCTCTCCCAGGTCTCCAGACCCCTTCCAGATTTTTCCCGCTCATGTATGCCAAAAAGACCGATTATTTTACTAAGATCAAGGTTTTTGGCATACTTTTCGTAAAAATACAAGTAGGTTACAATATCGCTTAAAGCTATTCTAAGCTAATTTACACCGAATCTACGTAGGCATGCTTTAAACATAATTTTAGATATAAAATTCTTCTAAAAACATCCTTAGGGGTCAACCCCATCCTCAGGCCCCCTTTGCCCATTTATGCATATAGTCTGTACCCCTTAAAATTCGGGTTTACTTAGAAAATCCGAAAATTTTGTAAAAGTGTTGAGAGCCCTTTCGTTTCGGGTTCAGTTACGAAATCTGAAAATCTCGTCAAAAGTAAAAACCGTTCAATTTCGAGTTCTGTTAGGAAATCAGAAAATTTTGCAAGGATTATTTGCCCACACTTAAAGATTGTATGATAAAAATAACATGAACTGCGTACAACATACGCTAATACAAATACAATGCACCGGAAATACCCTAAGACGGGACAGATATTTAACCTATCTGGGCCTTTAGCCAGTAAGTGTCGAGTAGTCCTTTTCCTTTCACTTCAACTTGACCCCGCGAAAAGATTTCAAAGCTGTTCTGTTTCTCCAGCAGCCGTTTTGAATCGCCAGTGATCTGTATTTTCATCACCTCGCCTGTACTCTCCATTCTGGACGCAGTATTCACCTAACAATAGTTGCAGCTTGGCACTGGCAGAGCAACAATTACTACAACTGGATTTTTCAAAATTACGTGCCCTTTTAAAGTTGTTCAGACACATACATGTGAACAGTGCGTCATGCAATCAAGTTCTATTCTGATACCTTGAATCTACGTTTTTTTGACAAATTGATATTCGCTGCTTACACGATGCTTGCATGCAACATCAAAGTTCTACATACTTTCGCATCGATATCTTCTCGGCTATCAATAAAAAATCCAACTTTTTAGTTTAAAAAGTATTTCCAGTGACGTAAATTGAGTTTTACAGGAAATTGGCGCCCTGTCCAAACATACATTCGAAATTTTAGCTGACTAAGTTGAGAATTGATTTTCCAGCAAATTTTAAAAGTGGTCCATCATTTTGAAACACCCTGTAGCAATTAGCAAACTCTCACTGTGTCACCAAAGAGACAGTAACGAGGGGCTTTGACGCCAATCACTCCTGTGGCCACTGGACCGCTGTGAAACCCCGATCGTATGTGCAGTCGACGTTGAGGGCGATGTGGCACTGTGAATTGCTCCATAGCCTAATGCGGTCTGAATTGTGTTCCACAGCTATCTCTGATCAAACACTCTACCTTGCAAATACTCATTGCCATGATAGCAATTTCAACCGCGTGCGAGTCGCCGTTCTCAGTCGGTATGCCAGAGACCACCATATAGGAATCGCCAGCCGTCTCTACCTGAAACGTTCTTTGGCTTCATGCGTACTACAGAGTGCGTGAGCATAGTGTGTGCCTTGCCTTGTAAACGTCGCGTTGAGCGATGATTTCATCAAACTCAGAGAAGAGAACGTTCAATAGTTGTACAGTCTGCATGGGAGTGCTTTCTGCAGTCAGTGAGGTGAAGCCAACAATATCATTGAAGTAGACAGTAGCGCTGGTGTACATCTTGGGAGCCACTTGCTGGCCCAACTTCAGCTGATCTGCTACTGACCTGCAATTTTCATACTTGCACTACGCCGTTTCATTCATTCAGCATATCTCGATAGAAATTTTCATTCTACTGTCTACATCCCACATTGTGCTCTAAAATTTACTGGGTGGATGACAACTAAATGGGAAAATGGCTACAGTTAGCGGTTATTTTGGCCTTCCACCAGTCACTGTAAGCAGAGGGCACCTGGGCAACATTTCATAGAGAAGATGATCTGCCCGCTGCTGAGCTTCCATCAACATCTCGGTGCGTTCTTTGACCAGTCTCTCCAGATTGCCGGCGTACTCCTCCATCATGTGATCGACCACACTGCGTTGTCTAAAACTGTGAGCATGTAAACAAAATGGGGCTCTGAAAGTTTTAGACGTACTTGATAGCGAGAGTGCTCTCCAGTACCTTTTTTATTTCGTGCACCACTGGACGCTCCTCAGGCTCAGCCACTAGACAGCTTTCGATCAGCGTGCACATGTGTTGATTGCCCCCGACCGGATAGCTGACTTTGGGCAGCTTAAGACTGTCAGCAGACGACAATTCTGACAGCACTTCTAAGAAGTGCACTCATTTTGACAGACCAACAGTCAGTCTTATGTACCGTTCTGGTAAGCCAAGTTGCCTTCGTAAACAGGTTCTCGGAAAGTGATTGAGTAGAGAAGAGTGCCTAAGCTGTAAATATCGCCTTCCTTTGTTCCCAGCACCGGCTGATCCAGACTGTCTCGCGCTTTCAACTGCTCAGGTGCCATGTGAAACAGATCTGAAGCCAGGATCGTCAGTGACCACGGCACTTCATGCAGTTTTCACCATGACGTTTTTCTGCTTCACACTCAATCATGTTCTTCAGAGCCAACTTTGCAATGAAAGGAGTCAGTCCAAACTGACTCAACTTGACGCCCCAATAATTTGTCACCAGACAAGTGTTGCAGTTGAGGTTGCCATGCGCCTCAGCTAAAGTTCTTGTGTGCAGGTAGTCCAAACCCTAAACAGCTGCCATACCGATCAATATGGCTAATCAATAAAAAGCATACTCTGACAATATCTCGGGTAAACGATGACTGAAATATGTCGCCCAGGTCAAGATCGTTGTCGTAGATATAGTCCTAAGCAAGTAAATATACTGTACTGTAATGACTATACTGAGTGGCCTTAGGTACCTTGAGCGGGCCTCGACTTTGACTTTTCCATAGTGTCAGCAGTTTTCCACCATTGCTGGGCTCATTGAAGGACAGGCCCACAAATGGTGCCAAGTTGTCGTGGTTTAGTGAACTCATCTAAAGCTCACATTTTTCCAGTGGAGTATTGTCAGAACCTGTACCTCGTTAAGCAGAGCTAGATGGTGCTTGTCGAAGCTAATTTCTTTTGTCTGCTTGTATTCGGTCACTGTTAGCAAGACACCACGATAGAACATAGAACCGGCCGGCGCTATAGAAGCATTTGACTGCATCGAACGCAGACTGAATATCGAGCCTCTCTGAACACACAAACTTCGGAATGTCTCTCTAAGCCCTCCTGGTTACCGATTTTGTTGCCAAATTGCTACTGATCAAGTGACGTGAGCGCACCCACCAAGGCATTCTCAACAACTTGGCTTCTTGACTAAAACGTGGCCCAGTTGTGAAGACAGAGGTGCAGCGAAGTCACCTTTTTCTGTACTGCCATACGCCACCTCCAGTCAGCATGACCAGTAACACCACGAGAGCAACAGCCAATGCCGGTTTTGTTCTATCGCAGCGTTCCCCTTTGAACCCACATGAAGGCGTATCAGAAGGCAAGTCGCCATAGCGCCAGAAACCAGTGGACAAGTTCCGCACGGCCTATGTTTTATGTTGAATTAGTTTCAGTCTACACAAGCTCACTCTACCATGCTGTAATGGTGATGGGAGTCAGGAGGGCAGTTGGGTTTGCATGACATGGCTTCAACGCGCGCCACGTTTCGAAGCCTTTTTGCACTGCTGACGATGCTCAGCATGTAAACCGGCCATCGTTCAACCTGATCGTCGATCCAGACACTGCCTGATGCTCCTACAAGTGATAGAAGGTGTCAAATACTGTATGTATCAACCTGTCAGTTTTGAACCATAAAAATGAGTGTGTCTCATTAACTCCCACAGAGAGCGACCATCGGACAGACTGCTGTTGCCATGTTTCTGGTAGCTTCTGTTCAAGGCTATGCCATATAAGTAGAACGCATCATGCAGAAGAGGTATCCTTCTATTAAGCTAAACAGAACATCATAATCGCACTGAGCTGCTGTACCAAGAGAAGCCCTTGCCGTAATAGAACTGTTTCGGCCATAGACAGTCATTCTGTCAGCCAGTTGCTCACGAAAGCTATTGTCATTGTCTGTGTTGTAGACCTGGCAAAAGGAAGCAGTTTCTGCTGCCACAACAAAACCGATTTTACCAGAAAAACTGAACGGAATGCCTCAGTTAGTCTCTCGGCATCTGGTTCTCTTGAAGAAACCATCAGGTACACATACTCAGGTCCGGTCATGTCAGCTAAGTTAGCCTTTTCCATGAAGGTGATTGTGCGACTCCGGACAGAGGTATCTATGGCCAAAATGATCACTGAAATTGAATATGTACATCACATTTAATCTAGATAATTTCTAATGGTTTCTGAGTGATAGCCGTTACTATCAGAAGATACTCCAATTGGAGTAGTAGGCTGCATCGCTTTAAGCGTGATTGATGCATTGGTTTCCCCATGCAATCACACCTTGCGTACAGCCGTTTGTAAGTGAAAAACGTGATTGAAAAAGAAAAATTGAAAAAAGTGATTTGCCAGTCATATATCAATCACACAAATTTGTACACTTGCGTGATGAAAGCATATTCTATTTAAGCGTGATTGAATTTTTTCAAATTTGAGTAATTGAGTGCGTGTGCGGCCAGGCCCACAAAAAAGTTTTCTGCAGAAAGGAGATAAGACAAGCTTTGAAGAAGTCCTAGCTGATCTAAGAAAAAGACAGCAGTTCTTAGGTCTTCTAGCTACTTTCGTCAAAGTCCTGCTCTAGCAGAAAAAGCACCTCTTGCTGTTTGTTTCAACTGATCAAGAGCATCGGCTACATCATCTTCAAAGCGGTCGCCTCTTCTGACATGAGCCACGGTGAGCACACGCACACCCAGACTCTGCAACTCCAGTCGAATGCTGTTGTAGGTCCATCTGGCCGTGCGGCTGTCAGGATTGGTAACCAGCCCCACGTTCTGCCATCCAAAGTGATGCACCACACTGGCCATGGCCACCCCTGCCTTGTCCTTGGTCAATGACACGCGCGCCAGCGTGCTGTAGGTTTTCTTGTCAGCCAACGTGTCTGCAGTGGACACGTAGCCCATAACCGCCAAATTCCATTTGACAGCCAGTCTGGCCACATGCTCCATGCCTAGAAGAAGCTCGTTGGCACTCACCGCCCATCAATCAAAACGCTTACATGTGCTGTATGGCGGTCCCATTAGCACGTCAACTTGGTGCAGAAAGTGGTAGGCAGCCGCTACATTAGCTCCGTCGTAAGTGTCACTGCTACTTGCACAGGTATCGTTTATCAGAAATCTGTGCAGCTACACAATTATTGATGAGTGAGAACAGAACACTCCTACTCAAATTCTATGTGCGCAGGCAAGTAGTTGTCAGAGCGCAGCTGATCTTCGGCTAGTGTCAGTGCCAGAGCGACGTCACTTTGGGAAAGCCGTCTGTAAGACATGCAGCCCACCTTGAGTGTCAGTCCGTTTATGTGCAGAGGAACCCAGACCAGAAACGCCAACACTGCATGCCTCATTCTACCAGGGTCCTTTGAATTGTCAGCTTGATAGAATCAGGCACTTAACGCTGTTTATGGTACTGACACCATATAAGGTGCCGGTACCATGTATGATACCGGTACCGCAGGTAGCGGTACCATATATGGTACCGTCACCTTATATGGTACCGGTACCATATACGGTGCCCCCACGTTCGGGGTCTGTGGTGGTACCATATATGGTACCCCTACCTTCGCGTTGTTACAGGTACCGGTACCATATATGGTACCGCCACCATATATGGTACCCCTACCCATGGTACCATATATGGTACCGGTACCTAGGGTAGTGGTACCATATATGGTACTGGCACCATATACGGTACCGTCACCATATATGGTACCGGCACCATATATGGTACCGGCACCTTATATGGTGTCGGTACCATAAACGGCGTTAAGTGCCTGACTGTGACACAGAAATGCCAAAGTTAGCTAACAATGCGCTCACTTACCTTGGTCACTGCTTGGCTGTACGATGATGTTGACGCCACCTACATCCTACTCTATAACTAACGAACTTCCTTTAGTACTCAGACGCACTTCACACAAGAGGGAGTAATGAAAAACGCGTCAGACGGCAATTAGTGGACCACTGCTCTGGGGTAAACAGTCTTTACCTTCTATTATTAGGCTGTTCCTCAATCGGCTTAATTAGTAGCCCACCCTAATTAGTAGCTGAATAAGAATTATTAGTTAAGCAGACTGGTGGAAAATATTTTTGTGTCAACCTCTTTAAAATAAATAATAAAGCTTCCGTTAAAAATACATAGGTGACCCCTTACAATCTACCTTTCTCGAATTTTCTGACAAACCGACTAAAAGACAGACATTTGAAATTTTATCACAAAATTGGTGCGTTATACTAGAAGTTGTATTCAGTCTGGATTTTCAAGTTACTGGTCAATTTTTGCTGGTTCTTTGGAAAAACTTTTGTCCAGACCTTATTACCGTATTATGTAGTGAAGAGAGTTTATTGGGAGAGCACACTAACAAACAATGACAAGAGGTTAGACAAGTGGGTGTCATATACAATGAAACTCTTTCATCACTCCCCATTTGACGAGTGTCATGGTTGAATCGGGGCTACTTATGCGCCTGATGATCGTCCGGAAATGTGATAAGTAGGAGAGCGGGAACCTTGGTAACTGGGAGCGGGTTGATGAACGAACTTGAGCATGGGGTAGCTGAGCATTTGGGAGATGAATGTAGATGAGAGAGACCATGGGAGAAACGCTTGGCGGCCACCCTGATCCTGCCCGCAGACGGAGAGACAGGGTAGAGTGGGAAACTGAGACGCGGTTGAACAGGAATCGAGGAGGCTGCATGCGGTTGCGGAGAGGTTGAGATGAGTTGAGGAGATAACGGGAGAACTCGAGAGATGTGCTTGAGAGACTTGAGAACTTGAGTTGTTATATACAATGAAACTCTTTCAGTAGGTAGCTCAGTCAAATACGTTTACTGTGCTTAACTAGGCATACTGTACTTATATGTTCTTCTTGCGGCCCCGGTAAGATTCATACAGGGTGTTTCAAAATGATAGAAACCTTTTAAAATTGCGGGAAGTTCGCATTTCCAATAGATTGAGTTTCAATTTGGAATGAACGTTTTGATAAGGTCGTTATCGATAGTTACTGTTTTGAACAGAAAGCGTTGTCGCAAAAGGTTTCCTGAATTTTCAGACTTATAAACGGATACACTGTCATGTACGGTATATGCATGGAAGTAAGTAGTAGGTGAGATTTACATGACTTAACCGTTTACCTCTAATTATACAAAAAGTCAATTGCACGGTTTGACACTAAATCAATCGACAGCATCCCCCATCTGGTGCTTGTAAGCATATTTACTGAGGATAAAACCGTTGTCATTGGCCAGAAAAATATTGAGAGCCGATTGGTCGTTTCTGTGGCGCAACAAATACTTTCTGTAATAGGATGTGTAAAATGTAATTTCAGGGCAGTACAACAGATAAAACTGTTCGTTTTGAACCAGTATTCACAGAAGAAAATAGCTGTTGAAAGTTTTCACTATTACTGATTCATTGATGATCCTCCAGTCTGGATAGAGTCAACATCCAAGGATGCTGTTTACACCAACAAAAAGAATAAATGTTGATGATTGGGATTTGGACAATGACCCAGATTACTCAACTCCGAGCCCATGCTGTTGAGATGGCAAAGAGAATCATCCACATTCTTTGAACAATAATCAATAGTTTCGGTCTTGATACAAAGTCGCATTGTATATACAGGGTGTGCCAAAAAAAAACAACCCAGCAGATTTTCTGCTGTAGCAACCGCAAATCTCAACCGATTTGAATAAATCCTTTTTTAAATGAAAGATAAATAAATTCTTGAAAGATTGATGTAACGTTTATTAATGTACTCTGCTTAGTTCCTTCCTGAGATATTCACTCTCAAATTCAAAACAGAGATTTTGGCAGTGAACAAGAGTGATAAACACAACCCAGCAGATTGTTTACTTTTGCAACCATGAATCTTAACCGATTTGAATGAATCCTTTTTTGAATGAAAGATTGATAAATTCTTCAAAAATTGGTGCAATTTTTATTGAGTATGCTTTTTGTGTATGCTGATGATACGGTGCTTGAGAAGCCGATTGCGAGTGTTGTGGATGAACTAGCCTTGCAGAGGGATGTCAGTCTGATCGCGCAAACATGCGCCCGCCTCTCACTCAAACTCAATTCAACCAAAACCAAATACCAAATTTTTGGCTACCACTCACAGCCCCCATCTCTTCAGACTGATCTCTATCTTGATGGATCTATTATTGAGCGCGTACATCTGTTCAAGTACTTAGGAGTGCAAGTAGACAGACGCTTATCATTCAATGAGCATACTGTAACTACAGCAGCGAAAGCTAAGAGGTGTGTAGGAGTTACTAACTGGCTATTCCGTGGCTACGCACCTGACTACGTGTTAGATAAGGTCTATCAAGCCTGCACACTGCCCCAGCTTACTTATGGCATTGAGGTGTGGTATCCTGATGCTAAGTGGGCTCGAGACAAGATTGAGAGAGTAAACAAATACCAGTCTCAACTTTTCTGCAACAATTTCACGTTGTCCTATGATGACTTACTTTTTCGGTGTTCTGAGCGGTCTGGTTCCGACCGCCCCCCTCTGTGGCTTCTGGCTGCCCGGCTGCGGCTAAAGCTTTTCTACAAGTTCTATCACGGACAAAGGCACACTGACGCTGAAAACTTGCCACCGCTGGAGAACCGCCGCAGTGCTAGGAACGTGCACTCGTGCCATGTTGAGCTGGTCTCTCGCACTGCCGCCACAAACGCAAATTTCTTCTACGCTACTGCCAAATTGTGGAACTCTCTGCCTCATTTCGTACCTATGCTGTCGTTTCCTAAATTTCAAAGTTTTCTAGAATCAAATGCGTTTAGGAGTATTGTTATTAGACTGAATTTTAACGCTACAGTTGTTTAACTCCAGTTGTTGTATGTACGTACGTTGGAATCTGATTGGCTGTATTTCTCTTTTCTCTGCTGCTGGTTGCCGTCTTTCGCTATATAGTGAAGTAGGCTGTAATTGTAAACCAGTAAACACTTGAACTTGAGATTCACTGCTTAGTTCTTGAGATATTTGCCCTCAAAGTCAGAAACAGATTTTGGCAAAGAACAAGAGCGATTCCGTTGCACTTCATAATAAAGCAGATTCCTACTGCTAGGGCTAATTACACTTTACTGTTGAAGTGAACCGAGTTTATGTGTCACCAGTAAAGCCTCCAATAGCCCTCAACAGTAGCAGGAATCCGTTATATTACGAAGTGCAGCGGAAAAAATAAAAATTCCCTCTTGTTCACTGCCAAAATCACAGTTTTGAATTTGAGAGTGAATATCTCAGGAATAGTGATGTAAAATTATGGAATTTGAATTTCAATTCAATTACAATTAAATTATGGGCTCAGTTTTTAATTTCAATTAAATTAAATTAAATTAATTGAAATAGTTTTCCATTATTTTCAATTACAATTATATTTTCAATTAAATTATGGAACCTCGGAAAATTTCAATTATGCATTTTTTTTCAATTTTTTTTTCAATTTTTTTAAAATTGTTGTAATTTTGCTGTTAAAAGACAGTGACAGTGACTCAGGATTTAGAAAAATGTCCATGTAAAAGCTAAGAGACACCTGGTTAGCCTGCTGTCCAACCAGGCGAGAAAATTTTAAATTGTTGAATTTTAAAAACGCATAAAATGGCATTCTGGGGGAAATTTACAGTTAGTTCGTTATTACTATATATCAGTGCATAATCAAAAGGTTTCCAGCATTTTTGAGCAACATCACTTCCTAGGTAGTTTGCCAAAAAGGGGGTGTCAGTCAACCCACCATCATCCAAAAATCACTGTTTTGGCTTTTATGAACTATAAAATACAGAGCAGATCATAAAATATTACAAAACATAGTGAGGTCAGTATAAAGAGGTGACAAACCCTAAATAGGTTTTTATTTGAAGCCCTTAGCGCCTCTAATACTTATGCATTTCCTTACATTCACCACAGGAAATAATTGAAAATATAATTGAAATTCGACTGGAATTTCAATTAAATTACAATTAAATTATGGCTAAACTTTTGAATTTCAATTAAATTAAATTAATTGAATTGAAATTAAAAACGGGTCAATTATGCGAATTTCAATTACAATTAAATTAATTTTTTACATCACTACTCAGGAACTAAGCAGAGTACATTAATAAACGTTGCATCAATCTTTCAAGAATTTATTTATCTTTCATTTAAAAAAGGATTCATTCAAATCGGTTGAGATTTGCGGTTGCTACAGCGAAAAATCGGCTGGGTTGTTTTTTTTTGGCACACCCTGTATTTCAACCTCAATTAATCAACTGATAGCCCGAGAAGTGATCTAACCACTAAAACAAACCTGAACATACTGGGATGCAAACTAACATGGGAAGTTCTTATAAGAGAAATTTTGCTGAGGTCAGCTTGGCTAGCAACATTCAAATGCAAGTTTCTCCAAAATGCCGCAGTGAAATTGCTCATATTTTTCATCAAACTAAAGCTCTCATCAATGTCTATCAAATAAAGAAATAAAAATGGTAGAGACAGAGAGGGGCTTTTTGTTGCGGGCAAAAAAGCGATTTTTGGGTCACCAAAAATTACATAACAGTTTTCGTTATAACAACCGAAGCAAGTCATGTAGAAATGAGTTGTGTAGTTCGTTTAAAACTGATTACGCATTCTTTTGTAGTTAAATTTTTTCACGTCTTCAAACAGAACTCGGCTCATATCTTTGCTTCAGAAAAAAATATATTTTTTCGCGTTCAAAATCTAAAAGCTGCAAATCAGTTTGAACCGCCACAGCCTTGAACTGGTTTTGCATCACCAATTCACAGGAGGTTTCAGTCTTAAAATAACGCCAAATACACTCACAGATCAGAACCAGCAAACAACCAGCCAGCGCAAAGAGCACTAGAAAGAAAAGGCCAGAAAACTGAACAAATCCCAACGGATGTCCAGGTTTTCGTCTAATCTCCTTTGCCCGACAGTTTTTGTTGTTCAGTTTTGCTGTCTGCATATTTCTGTAAATTTGCAAGAGCTCACGTTCGGCCAGGTCTTGCAGTTTAATTATAGCCTGATTGATAGGTTCCAGCCATTTAGAGCCTTTGGTTAAGCCAAAACTATTTCTGTAGCTCGGTAGGTCATTGCCGGTTATTAAATCAAGGTCACATCCTCCTACTTCGATATATTTCAGTAATTCGTAGGCCTGACCCGGCAGGATATAGTGAGAGCCGCTTAGAATTTTTTTCACCGCTTCCGCGTAGTTCGTGAATTGGATTATTTTTCTGGGGTTTCCCTGGGCTAAGGCCAGCCTCAACTGATGAAAGTAGAGCTCCTCTGAAGTTTCGATTTCCTTGTTGATGTAGTTACCTTCAGTAGCAACTACTAAGGTGGCCTTTTTCTGTTTTACTAGCTCAATCAGTTGCCAGGAGTCTTCAAACAGGCTAGCAGACTGCACCTTCAAGAGTTGATCCAGCAGTCGGCATTGATACAAACCACTGAACAAAGCCAAAGCGAAAACAATCAGCAAAACTATGTTCTTTGACCAGCTTCTGAGAAAGTTGACCTTCAGTATCTTGACTAGCAACCCAAGAGCTACCAAGACAAGCCACAGATCGATTTGAAATGTCTTGAACACCAACCACTGACTGTCAGCCAAGTTCATCTGTAAATGACCTTTCTACACTTGCTTACCAGCTAATGTTGTTTGTGTATACGCACATTTACCAGACACAAAAATACACATTGTGTTTTCAATTGTATACACTCATACACACACTCGTACAAATATGTAGACATACACATACACATACACATCCGATCCGATGTGAGGGGGGCCTTACGCCCCTACGCTCAGACCTCTGCAGTCCATTGCGCGACCCCGTAGTGTTCGCCATCTCGGACGTTTGCCCTTCTTTCACTGCCAAGCCACTCTGGCCATGCTGTTGGGCGCGCCAGGTACTAAGAGAGTGCCCGGCGTGATGACGTCAGGGTGCCGACAGCTCCCAACGGCCGCCCGGCCAACTCATCTAAACCGGTATTGGCCTTATTGCTGGTTTGCCAGACGGCTCCTGACGTCGTTGATCTTCCCTCCAACGCGGCATGCTATAGGAGCGGCTTCGGTGCAATGGCAGATCCAGTTGGTTCCCATTTTGCCTACTCGCTGTAACCAGCTTTCGGTGGCCTGGGTGGAGCGTTGTGCCGACGACCAACTCTTTGCAGCAAGAAACTTGCCGCGCCGAGAGGATGAACCACTACAACCGCTAGGGATGCAGGGGCCGCCGTGACTCAGAGGCAGCGAGCTACCCACTGAGCCAACGACGCGGCACACACACATACACATACACATTCTGAAAATCCAATACCAAACAACAATATTGCCAACCAGGTCGTACCTCTAAAGATTTGGTGACAAATCCAATGACATCAGTGTGAAATGGAAAAGAGAACTGGAAATACTTCCTTCTGAATGGGGTTTCAGTCATTGGAACAGCCAAAAGATCCCAGGTTCCATTGACCAGCATTCCCTGAGCTCCTTTGTGATAGGAACCCCAGTCAACCCATTTAAACGGATGCAACTCAACGGTGACATTCAAAAGATGGATGATAGATCGAATTATAGGCCAGAGTGCTGCCTCAGTTTGGCAGTTGCTTCTCTCATTGATTGTGTAAATTGTGCAATCAGAAGAAAAGGAGCCAAATGTACCAACGCCTAGCTTGAACACAGTGCTAGACATTTTGAGTATTGGATTTAAAACATTCCAATATTGACCCCCATTACATTTTATGGTCACATTTGTTTGGCTTTATATCATCTTTCATTGACAATCAGTTGAACAAATTGTAGAAATTGTGCAGCAGGTCAAAATATACAGGGTGATTCACATATTTCTAAGCTCATATTTTTTGTTTGCGAACCGAATCCGCTGATTTTTGCTTATGTTACGTGAACAAATTTCACATTTTGAGTCAAGTTTACGTTTGTTGTACCACCAATGATGCTAAAATATTTGGCTAATGCGCGATTAAGCTAGTAGTGTTTGGGTGTTGATAACATTCTTAAACCATAGCGGATTGATGGTTCATTCAGTTTCCAACAGAATCCGACGTTTTTAACAGTTGTGATGGCTTGTTCGGTGAAGGAACGTGCAAAATGTGCGGCATGGTTTGTATGGACCAAAACACTGTGGTAGCTCCATCTGGATTTGGGAGAGACCAATAGTCCCAAACGATCCCCAGCATCTGCGGTTGCATGAATAGTTATGGTATGCAAGTGTGTCCACGCATCATATCCAAAAATCAGCCGATTCGGCTCGCAAACAAAAATGTTTTAAGCTTGTGAATCTCCGCGGGATATGTGAATCACTCTTTTAGAAAATATGCAAAAATGGAAAATTTCAGACAAATATAAACCCTCTGACCTAGTAGTTGTTACTGGAGAGTACAAATTGCTTAGAAGAGATAGAAGTGAAGAACTCTTCCAAGTCAGAAAGATCTACAGACACCCACGTTGGATGGAAAACGCTGATCATGACCTAGAATACACATCGGATCTAGCTCTGCTAGAACTTTACCGATCTTCTTCCAATAAGCCGATTTGTCTACCAACCTATAAACACAGGCCATACCATAGTCGTTGGAGGTGTCTGACCACTGGCTGGGGCCGAACCAAACCTCTAGGTTTGCTTTCATTTTATCTTTTGCTTCAGTTTTTAGTCAAGTTTGTTTAGAGGACGATCGCTTTGACAGCACAGTGGTACTGCAACAGGTTTCCCTGAATGTTAGCCGGTCTAAAGATTGTGAACCGTTTTGGTCAGAAGAAGACCTGGATGCAACCATGCTATGCGCTGGAAAATTTGGTAATCTTCGCACCGCAAAGGGATCGTGTGACGGCGACAGTGGAGGCCCGTTGGCCTGCACTCGCGATTCAGAGACGTGGTAAAGAACGATTTTATTATTTAAATTTAAATATTGTAGTTTGTCCGCGTTTAGCAAGTCTAATTCTTTGTAGGTTTGTGATGGGCATAGTGAGCTGGTCCGAAGATCCGTGCTTGGAAACGGCGCCCAGTGTGTTTGCTAATGTGCCCAGACTTTCAAAATGGATTCGGTCTGTAGTTAGGAAGAAAGGTAACATTTGCATTTTGTCTACAGACCTTTTCTATTTTTCTACCTTTTCTGCAAATTTACTTTTTTGCAGGCTTTGCACTTCCTTTATCTAGGCGAGCGGCGCAGTATAGAAAAAGAAAAATGGAAAACAGAAGAAGGAGAAAACGAAAACGGCCAACGAGCTGAGAAAGCAATTGAAAATTTTGGCAAAATTGACATATGCTATTTTTTTATTGATGTAAGTGCGAAGAGCAGACGTAAACATAGCAAGGAATGAATAAAAAGTATACTTTTTGTAAAACACAGACAATTTCACCTTCAGTGAGCCGACAGTAAAACAATAAAACAGGTTTCGTCTTACGTCTCACAGCATCTGAGCTTTAGAACGCGTCCGATTGCGGATTTTAAAGTCAACTTTTACTGACATGTGCCGTCATGCGTACAGCACCTTTATGTTATTCTTCTATGTACTATTTGTAGAAGTAGTTACTACTTTGGCTACTAGCGAGACGGTAATTAATTGCCGTTTTACATGTTTTCCACATTTTAAGGTATTTAGGACTACTGCGGCAAGTCTAATACGAAAAGGAAGCTTTATGTGATAAACGGCTATGAATCGGAACAGAATGCATGGCCCTGGATGGCTAGCATTTTTACTCTGAAGAAGAGTATGTATGACCAAACTCTACCCACATCCAAACCAAGCATAAGACATTTGAAGTTGTTCTATGATTTCCTTTGCGCAGCCGTTTTGATTGACAAGAGACTTCTGCTAACAGCCGCACATTGTTTGCAATTTTCAATTGACACCAGTAAGCGTTTTATATATTTATTTATTTATTCATTTGGTTTTTGATGCTTCATTTGTTTGTTTGTTCATCGTTGATTTATTTATTAATTAACTTAATATTTAATCAATAATTTTATTTGTTTCCTCATGTAGTTCGTTCGTTCGTTCGTTCGTTCGTTCGTTCGTTCGTTCGTTCGTTCGTTCGTTCGTTCGTTCGTTCGTTCGTTCATTCGTTCGTTCGTTCGTTCGTTCGTTCGTTCGTTCGTTCGTTCATTCGTTCATTCGTTCGTTTGTGCATTCGTTCGTTCGTTCGTTAGTTCGTTGGTTCGTTGGTTGGTTGGTTGGTTGGTTGGTTCGTTCGTTGGTTGGTTGGTTCGTTCGTTCGTTCGTTCGTTCGTTCGTTCGTTCGTTCGTTCGTTCGTTCGTTCGTTGGTTCGTTTGTTCGTTCGTTCGTTCGTTCGTTCGTTCGTTCGTTCGTTCGTTCGTTCGTTCGTTCGTTCGTTCGTTCGTTCGTTCGTTCGTTCGTTCGTTCGTTCGTTCGTTCGTTCGTTCGTTCGTTCGTTCTTTCTTTCTTTCTTTCTTTCTTTCTTTCTTTCTTTCTTTCTTTCTTTCTTTCTTTCTTTCTTTCTTTCTTTCTTTCTTTCTTTCTTTTAGCTCTTGAAAATATGTTTAGCTTCAGTACTCAGGACACCATCAGATCTGTTAGTAGTGGTTGGGGAGCAAAACCTGCTTCAACAAGATGAAGGCGAAAGAATAGTGAAGGTTAAGAAAATCCATTGGCATTCAAAATGGTTTGAGAAAGACAAACATACAGAATTCAGTTACGACTTGGCCATTCTTGAATTGGAAAACTATAACTCAAGCAACAAAATCGGACCAATTTGCCTGCGTTCTTTAGTAGCAAAGAAGGAGGACAACAATAGAATTATTGCGAAAGAAGGCTGCATAGTGCTAGGATGGGGCAGAACCAAACCTACGAGTAAGTAAAACATGCAAACATTTTCTAACATTCTCAGATACAATTTCTTTAAAAAAGGGAATCCCAGATTTGCAAAGTCCGTATTGGTCAGGTATGTACCGGTGCCGGTTCTGAGCGCTCAGGAGTGCAAGAATTTCTGGAAGGACAGAGTGGATGAATCCACGATTTGTGCTGGAGTGACTGGAGGCTGGAACACTGCTAAAGGATCTTGTGTTGGGGATTCTGGAGGTCCTTTGGCTTGTACCACTGATTCAGAGACCTGGTATTTTAGTTTTTATGGGTTAAAATCAATTATTTCTGTTCGCTTTTAAAGAAATTTGTGTTCTCCTGGAATTCCGACAAGAACAAGCGCTTACTCGGAAACACAAATTTAAACGTAACGCAAGATGAAATACAACACACAATAAAACAAAACACGATTTTTTGCCTTTTATTTCCGATTCGACATAAAATCGCTTTTCTGAATAATTTTTTAGTTATATTCAGTGGTTGTCTTATTATTTTTTTGTGAACAGGTACGTAAAAGGTATTTCGAGTCGGGCCAATAAGCCATGTCTCAGGTACAAGCCTAGCATATTCGCAAATGTCACTTTGATGGAAAACTGGATCTTCAGCACTGTGCAGCGTCTGGGTAAGTCTTTGATAGGTTAAACTCTGTTCAATAGCATTGGCATTTTAGGAGTCAAATTAGTAGCTCCAAAATCGAGCCAGAGTAACATCAACAGCTCGTGACACAAGGACAGCAATCAAGAATGCAGTACAAATACTTTGCATTGCAATAAACTAAACTGATGTTCTATACACGTTACAGCTTTATAGTAAACTTTGAAACTCTATCGTGCTTTGCTATGTTTTCTCTATTTTTGTAATTTCCCCCTTTTTTTAAATAGTCACTGACATGTTGAAACCTGAATCTGACGGGTTTTCGGACTTCTTCCCATCGTTGGTTCGGCACAACGATAATATCATCAAGCGATTCAGTAGGTGGGCGATTGTCCCCCAGTAACGCCCATGTATGCCAAAAACGGAAACAGATCTAATGTTTAATTATGCATAGTGCCAACCAGTTTTAGAGCCAGTTTTACGTCTTGACACAACTTTGCCCTCTACAATGTACGCAATTGTTTTCCTGTATCTCTTGTTTTTCGTGACCTTGCCCCAATGTTCGACCAAAAAGAACAGGTTGGTTGGTCAGCTATATGCAAATTTTTGTCAAACGATTTTATTACAAACCTAACCTTCAATTCAGTGCGTATTGTGGCCACAAACGCATGAGAAGGTCGTTTATAGTAAACGGCAACGAAGCGAGAAAGAACCAATTTCCGTGGATGGTCAGCATATTTACGCGCAAAATTCCAGTGCCGCTTTTTGTCAAGCAAACCATGTGGAATTTGTACGACTATAAATGCACTGGAATTCTCATTCATCAACGGTTTGTTCTCACTGCAGCACACTGCCTCGAAACCACTGTTTTTCTAGGTAATTGACGTTACTGATTTATTTCTTAGAACATTAGTAGAAGCTAACCCTTACTAGCAGAAGCTACTCCATTTGGAGTATTACCCCACGCTTTGCGTGCGGCTGTTTGTTAGCCATAAACGTGATTGGGAAATGGAAGTGCAAAAAAGTGATTGGCCTGTCACATGTCAATCAAGTTTTTCGTCAGGTCAGACAATGCACAGCGCTGCATGAAACGTGTGATTGGTCGGTCACACCAAATCACGCTTTTTTGAAAATTTCAGTGAATGGAAAAACATTCACTGCGTGATTACCGTTTTTTAAGCACGCATTGCATGTCCCTATGGCCAGGCACCCAAAAAATTTCTGCGTCTAAAAGCTAACATAAATGTGTTCTTATTACGGTAACATTTTCCGTTTTACAGGACTACGCCGCTTATTTCCAGCCTCAGAAGTGGGCGTAGTGACGGGGGACCATCGTCTGAAGGACAAGGACAAAGGGGAGAGAAAGATCCAAGTTAAATGGATCTACCGACACCCCAAAAGAATCGACAGAAAGGTGGGAGACAGCTACGACATAGCCATTCTCCAATTGGCCACGCACAACGGTGACTCGGAGGCGGCCCGACCCATCTGTTTGCCGAAATCAAGTCAAAGTGTATTCGACGCTAGCTTAGGGTGCGTCGTCTTGGGATGGGGTCAAACTAAACACAGAAGTAAGAAACTACAATATCTACCATTCGCTTTTGATTCCTGTGATAATTTTGAGAGTGGGTTTTTAGCATTTTCTGCAGTTTCATAACGAAAAATTCCTAAAATGACTGCAACTAATCTGATTTTAGCTGACTTTTCAGACTAAATTGCCATTTTGAGCGATTTTTCAGCTATAATCAGGACTTTAAGTTTTTATGGGAAAATACCTGATACGTACACGTACCTAATACCTAACCTGTATTTTTGTCAATACCTACCCATACCTGAAACCTGATTTGGTATTTTTTAAACACCTGCACCTCATATTAGGTACTTTCTCAATACCTGCTCCCACTACTGTTAAGCCAAAACCAAAGCAAATCTATAAGCTTGAACCTAAGCTAGGCTAACCCTAGACCGAAGCCAAAGTCTAAGCCAAAGCCAAAGCCTAAGCCTAAGACTAAGCCTAAGCCCAAGCCTAAGCCTAAGCCTAAGCCTAAGCCTAAGCCTAAGCCTAAGCCTAAGCCAAAGCCTAAATTGCATGTGTACTTCTACTGTTTTGACATAATGCTGTGATTATAGGAGCTCTGTCGAGTTTCTCCAACACTCTGCGTTACGTGCAAGTTCCAATTTGGGATCAGAAATTGTGCACCGACACATGGAGGGGTAGAAGCGTGGACAAAACTATGTTCTGCGCCGGCAGGACTGGCCTAGGCAGAATGCACGGCGCTTGCACGGGCGACTCCGGAGGGGCATTGATATGTTCGCAGGACTCGGAAAATTGGTTTGAACTAAGCGCCAAATTTGCTATCCTACGTAACCAAATTTGTTATAGGTATGTGATGGGAGTGGTAAGTTGGGGCGGCGACCCTTGTTTAAAGGAGAGGCCGGGTGTGTTTGCTAACATTCCCTATATGGCAATTTGGATCAGAAGTATTGTGAGAAGAGCGGGTAAATTTAAGAAATTACTGGAGAATATATTTTTCTTCCTATCCCTTTTAGGTAAAAGACTGCCGAAGCCAAAAAAGCCGTTCCGCCGCTACAAACAGAAATCTATAGCTAGAAGAAAGTCCAACGATTTCTCTAGATTGCTTTTATTAGCTTCGAGTCAAAGAAACGCGCAATAGAAATGACGATTCTATATAGCGTGTGCCAGAAAAAACAGCCCAGCAGACTTTTTGCTGTAGCAACCGTAAATCTAAACCGATTCGAATGAATCCTTTTTAACTGAAAGGTAGATAAATTCTTGAAAAGTGTGAAAATTTTATCAAGATAATCTGCTTAGTTCCTGAGATACTTACACTTAAACTCAAAACAGACTTTGGCAATTAACAAGACAAGAGCGATTCTGTTGCACTTCATATTAAAGCAGATTCCTACTGCTGGGGCTAATGAGACGTTACTAGTGAAGTAACCTTACGTGTGTGTCACCAGTAAACCAAACCCTCGTAACGTTAGCTCTTAGCTGTAGGAATCTGTTTTACTATGAAGTGCTATGGAATAATAAAAAATCGGTTGAAATCTACGGTTGCCACAATAGAAGAAATCTGCTGGGTTGTTTTTTGGCACAGCCTGTATTGTAACGAGTTCACTTTCTTTTGTGTATCTGCGTCACATCTGGAAGAACAGTAAAGAAAACCGGTTTCCAACTTAATCGACGCATAGGAGAAGATGCGCAATCACTGTCATTTTCGTGCGCACCACGCTCGGCCATGAAATATGGACTCCTGATAATACTCTACGGCTGTCTTTTTGCTGTTTATGCTGAAAGTAAGTAATGACTGAGACTTCAAGATTATAGAAATGGTCGCAAAAAATCTGACTCCTTTAGCTCTAGATCTAGCTCGTTAAATCTGCTCTTGAGGTTAGGCCAGATTACAGTTGATAGGTACTCCAGTTTTTCTGGCAAGTCCGGATTGAAGTACCTCTAGAGTTCAATTTCATGTTCAGGTTCTGGTAAAGATTTATTATTTTGTTGCACTTCAAAACTGGCTCAAAACTGAAGGCTAAACGAAGTACTCTGGGCAGGTGCCTATCAGATACAGATATTTCAAAAATACCCAACCAGGTATTAGGTATAGGTAGATATGCACAAAAGTCGGGCCGGACTGATTTGACTCAAATTTGGTGATTATAACCGTGAATACTTGCGAAACAGTGATAGAAATAGGCAGAAGTTTTCAGGGTGTGGCTACCGCAAAGTGGGTCGAGCATTGTTCATAGTGAACGGGCAACGATCATACAGAAATCAATGGCCGTGGACCGTGAGCATATTCCGTCGGGCTACCGACGCCATTAATATGTTTGACCACCTCTGCGCCGGCGTTCTCATCCACAAATATTTGGTTCTGACCGCCGCCCATTGCGTACAAGAGGACGGCAGCAGAAGTAAATCAATAAATCAATAATTCTATTGTTCTTCAGCTCTCGTTTAGGACTTGTGAATGTGGGCGATTTGTTAGTGAGCACCGGAGAACACAATCTGACCGCAGTGGACCCGGGTGAAGTGAGGATTGGTGTGAAGAAGATTTACCGACACCCTAAATGGCAGAACAGAGCGGGAGGAGATCGATATGACCTGGCTGTTTTGGAGCTTTTGACCGGAAATCCCAACCGCAAAGTGGCCCGGCCCATCTGTGTACCGAATAGGAGGTACAGTCCGTTGTACAAACTGAATCAGTGGAACTGTATGGCATTGGGATGGGGACAGACTGAGCCTGGAGGTATGTCTGTTATGTCTGCGCACAAGATGTTAGTAATGCGAACATCCATTTGTCCTTCGAACAGATAGTTTGTCACTTGTCTGTGCACAATGATAGGCCCCTTCCCAGAGTAATCTAAGCGCGATCGGACAAAATATAGTGTTTGTTGACCATCAAAAAGACAGCCTGGCCATTTTTCGATCTTTCCCGAACAGGTTCAAATGGCCGCCATTCCGTCAATTTTCAACCGAATGAATAGATTTTGGGAACTAGTATTGCTAATTGTTATAAGTATATTTTGGCCAAGTCCTAGTCTGCTAGCCTTCTGCAGCCTGGAGTTATGCCCTTCCGAATTGAACTGACACGAATTTTCAGTCGTCAGTTTTGAACATAAATAGCTCACGAACCCTTCAACGGATCTTTCCCAAATTTTGCATGCTAACCGATCTATACATGGACTTTAAAACCTGAACAGCTCAGCTTTTTAGCACAACCGGTTAAAATCTGGCGGATTTATCCTTTCAGTCTAGTGAAAAATTAGCATTGTCAAAAATGAGGGTGCTCTCTGAACTTAAAGCACGACTGTATTGCCTAATTTAGATGTTCATTGTGGTGGTTTAGTTTACGCGATTGTAATCAACCACCTCACTAAATAGTTCGTATAGCCCTGCTTTCCTGTGCAATGGGATAACACCCTCCGTTTCTACGTAACTCATGTATATTATATGTAGAATGGTCAATCTGCAAAATTTGGGAAATATCTGATGATGGGATTCGTGAGACATGTTCAAATTCGACGTCTAAAAATTCGGGTCAGATCATTTCAGAAGGGCATAGCTCAGGGCCACAGAAAGGTAGCAAGCTAGGACTTGCCAAAACAAACTTTTCACAAACAATAATACTAACCTGCCAAGAATCTTTTGAGTCGGTTGAAAATTAATGGAATAACGATCGACCAGTATCGGTACCATACTGTACAGTATATGGTGCTAGTACGAGAAACGGGTTAAGTGCCAGACTGTAATACATAGTGAAGAGTTTCAGTGTTTGTGTGAGTGTCTGTGTGTGTTTGCATTGTGTAGTTGCTTAGTGTGATTGTGTTGTGTGTGTGCGTTGTGTTTTACTAGTTGATAAAACCTCCCATTTCTTTCATTTGGTGCCGAACAGACCCGGGAGCCTGTCAGCCTGCCTTCATTCAAGTTCTACTGCCTTCGCTCCCGACAAGTACAAGCATTCTTTGGTTTCGTGATCATCAGGCACAGACGTGGCCACCAGTTGATGCTCACATGTCCACTACATTTCGTGACTGCCACCGACTTCTACAAGAACAAAACCAGCGTGATCGCGAGCAGTATCGGCGATGGCAGCTCGAACAACGTCAGCGTGACAGAGAGTGGTGGATCGATTTCAACAAACGTCTTAACCGTGTGCTTGACAGATACCAGTCTCAGTTCAGCAAAACTCCCGGCAAAGGTGTAAGAAGCAATGAAGGAAGTCGAAGAGAAAGACAAGGGGAAGGCGAAAGGAACGAGAAAAGTGTGGATGAGCAGGACAAGGATGAAGTGAAGAAAAATGAGAAGGATGAAGAGAGGAATAGGGAGGAGAAAGATGATGAAGAAAAAGAAGAGAAAGAGATTGTTTTGTTGGTTGAAGATGCTCCTATTTTACCAGCGAAAGAATCGGTTTTTCGTGGTGACAAGTGTGGTTCTTGTGGTTCCGTTGTTGATCCTTTGCAGTTGGCATCTCTTCCAAGCGCGCTTATTGGGGCACATGTGGACGATCCGATCGATGTGACCTCTGCCGACACTGATGATTCGGCTTTGTTCGTGAATGCTCTTCAGGACATCCAGTGTGGTTCCGTTGGTGATTCGCTGCAAACGCATTCAGTTATGGGTGGTCCTGTACTTTTTGAGATGGCTGGAAGAGAGGGAGGCGGAAGAAGAAAGATAAAGAGACTGAGTAGGAAAGAAGAAGAGGAAGTCGAAGAGGAAAGAGGAGAGATGTTTAGTGGAAGAAGGGTGAAGAGAATGAAGAGAAGAAAGGGAGTGAAGAGAGTGATGAGGCGGAAGCGGATGATGAGGAGTAAGGTGATGAGAAGAAGGTGGAAAGTGAAGAGGAGAAAGAGGATGAAGAGAGTTAAGAGAAGGAGAGAGAAGAGAGTGAGAGGAAGAAAGAGTCTGAGAAGAAGACAGAGGAAAAGAATGATGTTTCGTTTGAGTTCGCTGCATAAGAGATGGAATCCCGTTTCTCCTATGAAGATGAAGGCAAGGGCTCAGAAAGGAAGGAGCGTCGTCCGCAAGCGGTTGAATCATCGTCGTGGCGTCAACGCAGAGCAGGTATCCGGATATGCAGAGTCAGCAGAAGGCAGACCAACTCGTTTTGATTCGTTCGAATGGCCGTCAGGCATGGATGAGGCCCAGTCAACGTCCAAGGGGGAGTGAATGAAGAGTTTCAGTGTTTGTGTGAGTGTCTGTGTGTGTTTGCATTGTGTAGTTGCTTAGTGTGATTGTGTTGTGTGTGTGCGTTGTGTTTTACTAGTTGATAAAACCTCCCATTTCTTTCAATAGTTATCGGCATACATGTAACAGCTCCGGGCCGACCTGGGGGAGGGGGGTAGGGGGTTTTTTCCTCAGGTGGGGGGTCGAGGGGGGGGTTTCGCCCAGGTGGGGGGTCCCAAATTTCAAAAAGCTCCAAAACGCCTAGAAATGCGTTTTTAGCACGTTTTTTTCAGCAAGGACGCTAAAAATCGCTATTTTAAGCTGCCAAATAGCGTTTTAAAGCTAAAAACAAGCAAAAAATGACAAAAAGGGCTTCCAAAAACACCGATTTTTCTTAAATATCAGCAGTGGAAACGCCAAATTCGGTTTCCAAAGGCTTTTTTAGTGAATTTTAGGCTTAAAATTAGTGATTTCTGACCCAGTTTGTTAATACTGGAGCCACTACCACCACTTGTATTTTTTGGTCGGGGAGAGGGGTCCCTTAACATGTCTCGGGGGGGGGGGGTGAGGGGGGGTTTGGCCTTTCCAGCAGGGTGGGTAACCGCCCCCAAACCCCCCTAGTACATGTGTGGTTATCGGTAATTATATTTTCTGTCCGATCTTGCATAGTTTACACCGAGGAAGCGGGCCATCATCATTGTTTGACACCCTGTCTCTGGATAACTCTGAAATGCAGATGTGGTGTTGGTACGAAAATGCCAGCGCGGAGGCAGTTCCTGTCGCCAATTGCCCCACCTGATAATGGACAAGGAGTTCGCAATCTCGCCCACTTTGCGTCACGTAACCGTACCTGTCTGGAGACAAAGTGACTGCAGGAAGGCTTACGGTAAATTGGCCGGAAGGTCTATGCTCTGTGCTGGGCAAACATTTACTCACAGTTGGGCCACACACACTGCTAAGGGACCTTGTGCTGGGGATTCGGGAGGGCCTTTGGTTTGTGCCACCAACAAGGAGCCTAATACCTGGTGATTTATATATTTTTTAATAGGTATCGTGTTATTTGGCTTGTTTATAGGTATGTTATGGGCTTGGTAAGCTGGGGAGCTGTACCCTGCTTAAAAGATCAGCCTGTGATTTTTGCCAATGTGCCTTATATGAACAAATTCATTCGAAGGACAGTTAAAGCAATTGGTAAAAGTGGAGAAAGTGTAACTTTGAAGCAAGTTATATGCCTTTTTAGGCTATGATCTCCCGTTGCCTTACCAATCAGGCAAAAGAAAACGCAACAGAAGAAGAGGAAGAAGGAAAAACAGATAATTTATTGATTTTATTCTGTTTTTTGCCAAACAAGATAAAGATTGTTACAATTGTTTGAAAAGAGCGAACATAGTGTGTTCGCTTCTTGGCTGTGTGTTGAGTATCGGACGAACAAATAATTGTTAAGTGTGAACGAACAAAAAAGGTAGCATACATACAGTATGATTGAAGGGCTGAGCTATAAAAGTCAACCAGAATGAGTTAGAATGATTGCGGTTTGTTTGGTTGAGGAAATTAGTTTTCAGTCCTAGAGGACAGATTTTACCATTTATAGGCTCTTCTTTGATTGAACTTCCTGATTTTTTATTGCTTCCAAATTTAACAGCTCTGTTCACTGTGCAGAGATGCCTCTGGCCTCCTATGTTCGAATTTTCCTCACCACCCGCTCTGTCTATGATTCGGCCGTGCAAAGAGGCATCTTGGAAAAACTAAAACCTTTGCTGACAACGCTGCAATTGCTGGGAATGTTCTGTCTGCCGTTGAATGACGGAAATCGTCGAAAAAACAGCCTCAAAACTCTCTTTCTCAGCCTTCTTCTAGCCATCTATTTTGCGCTCAATGTCTACCTGTTCCAGTTCAACATGGCAATTTTATTTGAAATCATTGGGGTGAAAGGATTTGTCAATGTCTTTAGCTTAGCTACTGCCGTTACAGGTACGTTACTTAGATGCAGTATACCTTGAACACACCTACTGTATGCACACAGTACCGCGTAGTGCTGTTTATAGTACCCGGGTACTATATACGGCACTTAGGGTTTTGCAAAAATAAAATTGAATTCATTTATACATAGTACCCGGGTACTATACAAAATCTGCTCTTTCAGCAACTAACAATAATAAGTGAAGTTAGCGTCTGAAACTCTAAAAAGTGAAAAAATCCGCCGAAAAATTTTTTGCTCATGTCTCTAATGTCGCGTCTTGGCCATGGGTAGTTTACGCTATCCCGTATGTCAGTCACGGCGGCCCCGGCACCCGTGGAAGCGGTGTGTTTGTGGGTTCGAAACCTGTCGAGGCGATGGGAAGTAGTGGACACAAAGCCCAACCCAGGCCGTCGACAGTCAGCAATGGCAAGTAGATAAATAGGGACCAAACCTTAGCTGCTGCTACTGTTGTTTGTGTATACACATACACATTTACCATACACAAAAATACACATTGTTTTTTCAATGTGTATACACATACACATACACATACACATTGAAAATTCCGATACACATTACCATACACAAACAGTACTCAAAATGTGTATTTTTGTGTATGTGTATTTGATCAGCAAAAGTCAAAAAAATTTCGAACAGAAACGTAAAATTTCGATGTTTTTGCTGCAGTAATAAACAGTAGATATCCTCATAAAGCCTTCAAATGGCCTCAGTAACTCGATTTCAAAGCTATCCAAGGTTTCAAGCAGCAGACATTGAGAGATTTGATTTTCCTAGCATTTCGGACTGAAAATCTACAAAAAAATTTGCATTTTCAGTACAATACACATACACAAATATACACAAAAATACACATTGTTTTGCTGAACGTGTATACACAAATTACCATACACATTCGAAGGTAGATGTGTATACACATACACATACACAAACAGAAAATCCAATACCAAACAACAGTAGCTGCTGCACACACGAATAGCAAAAGGGAAGGGTTGTTGTTAAGGAGGCTGCCGGACTTTGTGTCTCTTCCTGCTCTATAGCAATTGGCTACTCCTAGTCCGAAAGGACAAAAAGTTACAACAACACCAATCTTGCCAGAAAAATCAGCGGAATTCTCATCCATGATGTCGGCTTGGCAGCGGACCTCCCTGTCGCATGTATGCAACATAAGTTTAAAATGAAAATGTCTACAATTTTTTGCACAATAACACCAATTCCAACTTAGTCTAATCCAGATGAAACACCTCTTCCATCTTAGCCCACCATTCTCCTTCTTCGCGCGTTTCCAATGGAATTTGACACGGACTACAAATGGCCCACCATCGCTTTGTAGCTTCATCTTGCTTCATTTTCTCCATATCCGCCTCGAAATCTGTGCCGTGGTATTCCCAGTAACCAAAGAGCAAATTTTCCGGCTCGCGCAAAAAGATAGTATAGTTTTTTATGTTGCACTGGGAAATCATGGCCAAAATCTCCGGCCAAACGTTGGCATGCAATTCTTTGTATTCTTGTTTTTTCTCGTCATTCAAACCTATCACCATTCCCATCCGTTGCATTTTGGCTGAAGAAAAACGACTTTTTAAGAGTTATTCCAGTATTATTACTGAACAAGGAAATAAAAAGTGAAATAAAAACCTTTTAGACCAGCACTAACATCATGTTATACCAAAATAAACGTGTTTATGTTCGTTAGCGACAAAGATGAAGACGTAATTAAGCGCGAACACCTAAATTGTTCGCTCTTTCAAACACGTTTTTATTTCGTAGGCGTAAAAGCGAAATGAAAGAAACCAAGTAACGGCCAAAAAGTAACGCCCAATGTGGGGCTCGAACCCACGACCGTTGGATTAAGAGTCCAACGCTCTACCGACTGAGCTAACCGGGCTATTAAGCACGAAACAGATCCTCGATGATGAAGCCTACGTTGCTATAGATACCAATTTCCTTACTGGCTAAACACACATAGTCGTGAGGTACGGTAGCGCGGGAAAGAGCCTAAATTTGACTTACAAAATTTCAGGCATCAAGCCCTTTGTGAACGCAGTTCATCTGTCGTATTTCGCCTACCACGCGCTGGCTCACAGACGACTGTTGCGCCATCTGGTGAACACCGACAAAGTCTTCTGCACCCATTTTAACAGAACACCTGGCATTCAGGCGGCCAGTAGACTTTTCTTCGGACTTTTGTTCGTTTTCTGTTCGTTTCCTGTGCTTCTGGCCATCTCGGAGAAAATAGTGTTCCAGGTGAATTTTTTATTGTAAATTTGTATACCACAAAAATACAACAAAACCATATGTACCAAGAGGTTTGGGGTTAGCCCTGCCCTAGCTAGAAGGGTCAAACTCCCTCACCCATACCCCGAGACAGTTTAGGGACCCCCGACAATAAAGTACAGGTCAAGCGGCTTCAGAACTAACAAACTGACACAGAAACCACTAACTTTTAGCTTAAAAGACCTTTGATAACGAATTTGGCATTTCCACTGCTGATATTAAAGAGAAATCGATGATTTTAGAAGCCCTTTCTGTCAAATTTTGTTTGTTTTTCAACGCTTCAGCGCTATTTGGCTGCTTAAACTTGAGAGTTTTAGCCTTATTATTAAATAAAACGTGCTACAGTCTGGCAGTTAACGCCGTTTATGGTACCAGCACCTAGGCTAGTTGCACCATATATGGCAGCCCCACGTTCGGGGACGGTAGTCGTACCATATATGGCACCACTAGCCTAGGTATTGGTTTCATATATGGTGCGAAATCTGAATGGAGTGGTACCGTATACTGTACTGTATGGTACCGGTACAGGTACGAATGCCAAGGTAGGGGTACCATATCGTCGCCACTATGGTAAAACGAGCCAAGTAACAGAAAGTCGAAATCGAGAAAATCGCCTTTTAAATATTTATTACATTTTCGTGAATTAGGTTCAATATCAGTTTAGTTGTTTCTTGTTATATTCTAGTATTGGCTTGCTTGTGGCTATAGTGGTATTTGTGCTGGATTTTGGTTTATTTAGCTAACATCTAGTTTGTTTTATAGGCTCTCATAATAGGTCATCAGTGGCGACTTGAGGGCCTGTTGCCCAACTCTTGCAGGGTAGCGAATAAACTTGATCTTTGATCTTTGATCTTTAAATATTTTTTACCTAAAAGACAAGTTCATAATTGGTGTGCAAAACATTCTGCATGTGTCAGCTGTGTTAAATTAAGTCAGCTAACAGGAAAAGCACAAAGCACTTGGCTCATTTTACCAGGATCACCTGGTGATGTCCTTGCACATGCCTCTGATTACATGGCTGTATCTCCTGACGCACAGCGAATTTCGACTTCGTTCCTTCGCCAAAACGTTTTTAGGTGCTTTAGCTATAGTTTTTCGCACTTAACTCCATTTTTTTCCATTTTGTTACTTGGCTCGTTTTACCATAGTGGCGACGATATATGGTGCCACTAGCCTAGTTATCGGTACCATATATACCATGTATAGTGTCGGCACCATTACCGGCGTTAGCGCCAGACTGTTCTAGGTGTTTCCGAGGTTTTCAAATTTTGCACTCCTCCCTGGGCGAAACTCTCACCTGGCAGGGCAGGCAGGCAGATCGACAGACAACATCCTCCCTCCCCTGGCCCGGATCTGTTACATGTACCTACGTACCATGAGAATATAAGAAAGCTTCAGGAGTACCCATTCCAAAATCTGGTTCACGACTTGACCGCGATTTTGCTATTTTTTCTCACTGCCTGGTCGGCGGCACCGGTACTGTACTTCGTGGTCTTAACGCGTCTCTGCCGATTTTGGTTCGAAACGTTGCGAGAGGCGATGAAGGAGGACAAGGATTTGAATCAGAGAAGTGTCAGGTTTTATTATCGCCAGTACTGCCGGCTCTGTCAGTTTTTGGAGCAGCTGGGAGAAGTTTTCAATCCGCTGGTGGGAATCACCGTCCTTTGGACCGTCTTTTCTATGTGTATCAGCATTTATTTCTTTACCAAGACTGATCATTTCGTCGAGTCCAGTCCCGAAATGGGAAGAGAGCGAGTCTACTTTAGTTTGGCTTACACACTCGTTCAAATTACCCTAGCTGCCGCTTGTTTGTCGCTGATTTGTATATCGGGAATTGTAACCAATGAGAGCGTGAGTGACACCTTTGTTAGACACGCCCACTTGACCTATATTTTGGCTTTTTTCCAGGCAAGAGAGGTGATGAAACCGGTTTTGGAGCTGAACCCTGAAAGTCTGTGCGATAAGTTTAATGTAGTTCTGTTTTATGCAAATTTTTGATCATCCTTGGTCGTTTCAGCTGTTGTGTTTTATACAGAAAATCGAACAACAAAGTCAGTGGGGGGTGACAGCCTGGTCGATGGTTTTGATGGAAAGAAAAGTACTACTGACGGTAGGGAAAGTACTGCATGACTTCTTTATATTATTTTGTGTCAAGCTTTTTAGTTATTCAGCCTCATTGTCTCATATGCCCTCCTTTTATGGAATTTCAAATCGGAACAGTCAAAAATACGTAGGTGTTTAGTTTCTATGACTATTTATTACTATAGTGTACATTTTAGTCGTTTGTCCAACCTCTGAAATGGATTGTCTACAAGTCTGTAGACAAATCTGGCAAAACCTGACGGCTAATCTTTCTCTATCAAACTCCTCGCTGCATATGGCTAATTGAAAATTCACTAAAATTCAGAAGTGTTATAGATGTACAGTAGGTGTCATGGTATTTGGTCCTGTTTTACTTTGCAGATACGTAGGACTTGTGCTCACTAATAAAGATACCGACCGACCGACCGACCGACCGACCGACCGACCGACCGACCGACCGACCGACCGACCGACCGACCGACCGACCGACCGACCGACCGACCGACCGACCGACCGACCGACCGACCGACCGACCGACCGACCGACCGACCGACCGACCGACCGACCGACCGACCGACCGACCGACCGACCGACCGACCGACCGACCGACCGACCGACCGACCGACCGACCGACCGACCGACCGACCGACCGACCGACCGACCGACCGACCGACCGGACCGACCGACCGACCGACCGACCGACCGACCGACCGAAATCGACTGACTGATTGACAATGACTCACCCACCATCACTGACTGACCGAACAGCACCGATACGACCAACACTGACCGCTAAGCGCTGACCAACACCAACTACCGATCGACCGACTGGTTTGGCTGGAAATGCGAACAAGAAAGATTTTTTCAATTTGACATTTGTTAACAGCACTAGATCACTAAGGGAGAAATTAGTGGTTCACTGAGATTGCGTCAGGAAAACCCTTAGGATTAAATCAAGAAATTGTGTATAAATTTAATTCGGTTTAGCTAAGAAATACTGTTAAGCATGTCGACAAACTCCTCGATTCCGTTTCAATCCGTCACCCTGTTAGCCACTTTCGGCATGTACTGTGTGGTGGGCGTTCCAGTTATGTGCACTAACGGTCTGCTAGTGTTAACGATTCTCAGCTACAAGGCGCTACGCAACAGGAAGGAATTCATTCTCATCGCTACTTTGTGTTTCTTTGACTTCTTCTCCTACGGATTTTTCAACTTTAGTGCTAGTAAGTAACAAAATAGTTGAAAAGATCGTAACTGTACGAATGATTTAAGGTATATATCGGTTTCCAAAGGTGCTTGACAACACGTTCACACAACCTACAACCCGACTTAACTGCATGCTGACTTTACATTGCACTGTTTATTATTTAAGTTACACGTGTGGTAGTCTAATGTTAGTGGTACTTTCAATGGACAGACTTATGGCTGTGAAATGGCCATTGAGTTATATGAAATTGACCACGAGTTATGCATTTTCAGTAGTAGGCTCTATACTAGTTATCGACCTTATTGATTACTCTGTTTTGACCTATAGAGCTGCAAAATCTGATGATCTAGTCACTGAAATATGTTGGGGTGGTCAGGCTGTTTTAGATTTTGACAACAGACTGCATTTTCTGTTTAATAGTTCATTGGGTGTGCTTAGTGTTGTCATTTATTGTATGGTATTGGCAGCAAGCAAGATTCAGAGTTCTAAAGTAGGCGATAACAATGTTAGGACGACTGAAAATCAGAAAAAGCCAAGGCAGCCGGCTGACCTAATTTGGCAGAAACGTCTTACCAGGGCCGTGGGGACGAGTTGTCTGTGCACTCTTCTCTTTCAAATAATACCCACAACTATGCTAATGATATCCTCCTATTTCCCAACCATCTACTTAACATTTTCCGGCTGGTTTTATCTGATCAATTCTATCAACCCGATATGCAATCTGGCCATTTTTGCCCGAAAGCAACAGGATTTGAGAGTAGGACTCAGAAGTTTGATGACATTCAAGTCCATGCCCGACAGTTTGAATCTCTGGCATCGGAGCGTGAAGAAAAGCGCAAGAAATGCGCTGCCTGTTGTGTCGAAACAACATGTAGATCAAACTACAGATTGAAATTGTCGGTCGGCACTGCCGAAATATAAAAATGAGAGAAAATGTACCATTATGGTATTTGTGAATCTGTGATATTGTTGTTGATGTTTGGTTGCGTTCAGTAAATGTGTTTGTACGCCATTTGTAAGAAAATGCCTGTTGCCGGCATGACTGGACATCTATAAGGTCCAAGACACTTAATCAGTTCGGTCCAATTGTCTCTGTCGCCAATGGCCATTTACGATCTTTTCTGACCATATTCCATAGCAAAACTCAAAATTAGCCTTCTCAGAAACTACTAACGTTTCTGAGGTATGTGAGTTTGCTCAGACATGCACTGTGTAGCGTTCGAAAGCTCACATAATCGGCTTTCAGAATCTGCAATAAAAGTTATGGCGGTTTTTGTTGTTTGAAATATAATGGATCGCAAAATACCGGTTCATCGCCGGTTTTCGGTTTCAGCATCTTCCTTAAGTAGCTACTTAGGAAGGAAAATGTGATGACGAAACCGTGGTTTTCTGGCACCTAAAATTCAACAGCAACGTCTATTTACAACAGCTACGATCAAGTCATCAATCAATAAACAGTACCTGATCAATTATCGATTATTTTTCTGCAAGCAATACAACTACACAGACTCCTTACCAAATGAAACAGTTAATTTGCGCTCCACACGCGCCTTCCGCAACGCTCTCTGTAATACCGATCTTAGTAGATTTTATCGGGGTAGGGTGTTAGTGGCCGTTTACCGGCCCATCCCCAACCCTATCTGTTTGGTCTCAGTCAGGGGGGGGTCGCACGACGGACTTTTCCAAAATATGATGGGCGCCACTTCGTCAAGCGCCTATAACTTTTGAGGGAAAAGGGGCACAGGAATGGGCCTCCCACCATTCGACGTAGTTTGCGGCGAGCTTTCAAACACAATAACTCCAGTCTTTCTATGTCCATTGGTTGGCGCGAAATTCAAATTTTACTGCTTACCACGCCGATGCAACACCTGACAAACGTGCGCACCGTTCTGGCGCCCTTCAAGCTAGAGGGCCAGCTAATGGCGCATTGCACAGATAATTGCGTGGGCAATCCAGCCGTGGAAGCCTCATTGTTCTGCGGGCTCATACGCCAGAACGGCGACCATTCAAAAATTGGGTCGAAAATCGTGCATTTTCTGACTGATTTTTCGACAGGTTTTAACACCTGTCGCCCATATACTTGCTCTAATCGCGGCCGCTCACCCACCAAACGATAGCTAACAATCTCAGGATTCCGAAACTGTACTCACACTTCCGTTTCGTACCTGTTTTATGACTCTGTTTGCCCAGCAACTGTGCATTGGTCAGCAACCCTAAATTATAGCTCCAGAAAAACATGCAAATTTCGGAGAACTGAGGAGGAAATTTCAACATGTCTTGAATACGATTTGTAGAGCGGACTGAGAGCTTTCGATCGGTATAGTGCATGACCTCCCAGAATAAAATTTTCTTCTGAGGTCTTTTGCATTTTTGGAATTTGTCCGGTTTTTATCATCGATTTTACGGGTATTCGGCACATAACTCTTTTGTATGAGCACATAGGGCAATGGGTGTGCCACGAAACGATGGCCCACGTCCGCGCGCATTCGGCGGTGTGCAAAATGATAGGCTGCGGTAACTGTGTGGGGTGCGCCTGACCGAAATGTTCCGGTCATTTGGCTTTTTCGACTACTTCTTGGCAGTTTTTCTGGTAAGCCGAACTAATGATTGAACACTGCACGTCGATTTACCCATAGAATGATTGGTTGGATGCTAAGGATTCGGAAAATGTGACTATCGTTCCGTTTCGTAGCTGTTTCACGCACTTTTACCCCGATAAGCTGCCCTGGTCTAAAAACAGTCACAGCGAACACTGCGGAAATGCGCGAATTTCGGAAAAATGAGGGCGAAATTTCAACATGTCTTGAATACGATTTGTAGAGCGGACTGAGAGCTTTCGATCGGTATAGAGCATGACCTCCCAGCATAAAATTTTCTTCTGAGGTCTTTTGCATTTTTGCGTTTTGTCCGCTTTTTATCATCGATTTTACTGGGTTTTCGGCATGTAACTCTTTTGTCTGAGCACGTAGGGCAATGGGTGTGCCACCAAACGATGGCCCACGTCCGTGCGCATTCGGCAGTGTGCAACACGGCAGGCTGCGATCACTGTGTGGGGTGCGCCTAACCGAAATGTTCCGGTCATTTGGCTTTTTCGACTACTTCTTGGCAATTTTTCTGGCAAGCAGAACAAATAATTGAACTGCGCGTCTATTTACCCATAGAATGAATTGATTGGATGCTAAGGATTCCGAAAATGTGATTATCGTTCCGTTTCGTAGCTGTTTCAAGCACTTTTCTCCCGATACGCTGCCCTGGTTTGAAAATAGTTACCGCGAACACTGCGGAAATGCGCGAATTTTGGAGAACTGAATAGAAAATTTGAAAATGTGGCCAATATGAAGTGTAATTATTGCAGAGTCCTTCTGATTGGTGGGTAATTTTGAAATGTCATCCGCTTGTTGCTTCAGAAACAGAACAGGCGTATCATGCATATTTCAGTGTTAGTCTGCAATTGTTCATTGCATGATTTGTTAGCTAGTTTGTGACAATCCAGAAAACTGGCTTGCAGATGGTTCAGTTGCATTGCACGCATTTGCAGATTATCAAACAAATCAACACTACGTTCGTATGCATGGTAGACAAGGGATTCAAAGGTGTCTGTATACTGTAGGACACACCTTGTAAACCCATTCAGGATCTCCTGCTCAGCAGCGCGAGTATTTTCCTTGATTTCCACTGTGTTTGCAGGCAAAAACACTGGCAATTTTTTCAAAATCAAGCGAAGCCTGTCACACAGCACACACAGCCCAGACCATGCACAGGTGTGGAACATCGCTTAGTAGCACTTTCACTCCTACAGGAGCAGATAAGAAAGAGTTTGCAGTATAATTAAAAAAATCTAGAGAATTATTGGCGTGAAAAACTGGGTTTAGAAGAATAAAAAGACCGAAATTTTCGCGCTTCCCACTGCGCCTGACGGCCATGCAGTGCACAATGCAGAACAAATAATTGAACTGCGCGTCTATTTACCCATAGAATGAATTGATTGGATGCTAAGGATTCCGAAAATGTGATTATCGTTCCGTTTCGTAGCTGTTTCAAGCACTTTTCTCCCGATACGCTGCCCTGGTTTGAAAATAGTTACCGCGAACACTGCGGAAATGCGCGAATTTTGGAGAACTGAATAGAAAATTTGAAAATGTGGCCAATATGAAGTGTAATTATTGCAGAGTCCTTCTGATTGGTGGGTAATTTTGAAATGTCATCCGCTTGTTGCTTCAGAAACAGAACAGGCGCATCATGCATATTTCAGTGTTAGTCTGCAATTGTTCATTGCATGATTTGTTAGCTAGTTTGTGACAATCCAGAAAACTGGCTTGCAGATGGTTCAGTTGCATTGCACGCATTTGCAGATTATCAAACAAATCAACACTACGTTCGTATGCATGGTAGACAAGGGATTCAAAGGTGTCTGTATACTGTAGGACACACCTTGTAAACCCATTCAGGATCTCCTGCTCAGCAGCGCGAGTATTTTCCTTGATTTCCACTGTGTTTGCAGGCAAAAACACTGGCAATTTTTTCAAAATCAAGCGAAGCCTGTCACACAGCACACACAGCCCAGACCATGCACAGGTGTGGAACATCGCTTAGTAGCACTTTCACTCCTACAGGAGCAGATAAGAAAGAGTTTGCAGTATAATTAAAAAAATCTAGAGAATTATTGGCGTGAAAAACTGGGTTTAGAAGAATAAAAAGACCGAAATTTTCGCGCTTCCCACTGCGCCTGACGGCCATGCAGTGCACAATTCGGAAGGACTCTGCAATAATTACACTTCCTATTGGTCACATTTTCAAATTTTCTATTCAGTTCTCCGAAATTCGCGCATTTCCACAGTGTTCGCGGTGACTATTTTGAGACCAAGGCAGCATATCGGGAGAAAAGTGCGTAAAACAGCTATGAAACGGAAGGATAATCACATTTTCGGAATCCTTAGCATCCAATCAATCATTCTATGGGTAAATAGACGCGCAGTTCAATTATTTGTTCAGCTTACCAGAAAAACTGCCAAGAAGTAGTCGAAAAATCCTGACCGGCGGAGGATTTCGGTTAGGCGCACCCCACACAGTGATCGCAGCCTTTCGTCTTGCACACTGCCGAATGCGCACGGACGTGGGCCATCGTTTGGTGGCACACCCATTGCCCTACGTGCTCAGACAAAAGAGTTACGTGCCGAAAACCCAGTAAAATCGATGATACGCGGACAAAACGCAAAAATGCAAAATACCTCAGAAGAAAATTTTATGCTGGGAGGTCATGCTCTATACCGATCGAAAGCTCTCAGTTCGCTCTACAAATCGTATTCAAGAAATGTTGAAATTTCGTCCTCATTTCTCCGAAATTCGTGCATTTCTGCAGTGTTTGTGGTGACTGTTTTTAGACCAGGGCAGCTTATCGGGGTAAAAGTGCGTGAAACAGCTACGAAACGGAACGATAGTCACATTTTCGGAATCCTTAGCATACAACCAATCATTCTATGGATAAATCGACGTGCAGTGTTCAATCATTAGTTCAGCCTACCAGAAAAACTGCCAAAAAGTAGTTGAAAAAGCCAAACGGCCGGAACATTTCGGCCAGGTGCACCCGACACAGTGACCGCAGCCTATCTTGTTGCACACCGCCGAATACGCACGGACGTGGGCCATCGTATGGTGGCACACCCATTGCCCTACGTGCTCATACAAAAGAGTTATGTGCCGAATACCCCGTAAAATCGATGATAAAAAACAGACAAATCCCAAAAATGCAAAAGACCTCAGAAGAAAATTTTATGCTGGGAGGTCATGCACTATACCGATCGAAAGCTCTCAGTCCGCTCTACAAATCGTATTCAAGACATGTTGAAATTTCATCCTCAGTTCTCAGAAATTTGCATGTTTTTCTGGAGCTATAATTTAGGGTTGCTGACCAATGCACAGTTGCTGGGCAAAAAGAGGCATAAAACAGGTACGAAATGGAAATCTGAGTACAGTTTTGGAATCCTGAGATTGTTAGCTATCGTTTGGTGGGTGAGCCGCCGCGATTAGAGCAAGTATATGGGCGACAGGTGTTAAAACCTGTCGAAAAATCAGTCAGAAAATGCACGATTTTCGACCCAATTTTTGAATGGTCGCCGTTCTGGCGTATGAGCCCGCAGAACAATGAGGCTTCCACGGCTGGATTTCCCACGCAATTATCTGTGCAATGCGCGATTAGCTGGCCCTCTAGCTTGAAGGGCGCCAGAACGGTGCGCACGTTTGTCAGGTGTTGCATCGGCGCAAATTTTGGTAAGCAGTAAAATTTGAATTTCGCGCCAACCAATGGACATAGAAAGACTGGAGTTATTGTGTTTGAAAGCTCGCCGCAAACCACGTCGAATGCTGGGAGGCCCATTCCTGTGCCCCTTTTCCCTCAAAAGTTATAGGCGCTTGACGAAGTGGCGCCCATCATATTTTGGAAAAGTCCGTCGTGCGACCCCCCCCTGGTCTCAGTCTTGGGCATTTCTGTTCTGTTTATTTTTGAATAAAACATTACTAAATTACTTTACCCCGATTTGATTACGGTAGGGTTTTTAAGGCAAAATTCAATGGCGATCTCCAAATGTGGCCAACCTGATCACTTGGAATCTGATGGGTTGACTATCGATTTTGTTGTGTGCTTACTGGGCGATGACTGATGAAAACCTTGTAATGAGATGGTTAGCAGTTAATTGGTTGAAATGTGATTTGCTTTTAATAAAGACAGAGACAGCTAACTTCGATGGAATAAATAGAAGGTAAATTGCTTGCTCATTTTCTAAACAGGCAAACATGTAGTGCACAGTCGGTTCTGCAATAATAGTGCATTTTTTTCAATTGAATTCTGTATTAGGAAGTTTCCTTATTAATCATAGGATCGAATCAAATGTCAGCTTTAATAGGCAATAGCCAGGAAATCCCATCTTGGGCTGATGAGACTGAAATCCAGCAGGTGCCAGGAATCAGTCTTTGCTTTGTACTCTTCAACTGTACGACTGTAAGGATGCCTAAATCTGTTCGCTGACTGTTTAGTGGTTATCAGTGACACATTGAGAGCGGGAATGTGGTTTCCACCCATAGCTAGCAGTCTGCCATTGAAACTGACCAATCCGAAAAGACTTCGAGGCTCAGTCATTGAACCCATCGCCAGCCACCGCTCTTGATTGACACTATACAAATGACAACTTCTCAGCTGATAGATAAGGCTGCTGGAGACTAGTTGTCTTCCCCCACAAACAACAACTGATCCATTCCAAACTGTCATAGCCATGCCGCTGATCCAACCTTTCTTTTGTTGTTTTGGTGGACTCAGACTCTTCCACTGTAGTTTTGATTTTTGATCTCGCCATTTCAGCTGCAGTGACTCGAACGTTAGACCGGTCTGGTTACGCTGGTTGCGAATATAAATGCTCAATCGGTATAAGCTCCCATTCAGCAGCACTGAACTCAAGTCCATTGTTCCTGAATGTTTTGTGATAAGTAGTGGTATTGCGCCAACAGGTCCCAAATGACAATATGTCCCAAGCCCCCCGTCAATGGGTTCCAAACGTCAACAGGTCCCAAACGGAAAATACATATACTGTATCTACATAATTCGATCTAGGAAACATATATAATGAAACGACTTTATCGGTCGGATCACTAGTACAACACAACGCACTCACACAACACAATCACCCGAACTGACCACACAAAAAACTCACAAAAATATCAAACTCTTCATCACTCCCCCTGATGGATGTCGACTGCGCCTCTTCCTTGCCTGACGGCCGGGGGAAATGAACAAACGTTGAGATCTGCTCCGCCTCTGTTGACTCGGCATTTCCAGTAACCTGCTCCGCACTAACAACATGTTGACTCGATCTCCCACGTGCTACTTCTCGGCCTTTCTGTGCTTTCACTTGCATCTGTTGACTTTTCAATGGGGAAATGGAATTACATCTCTTGGGCAGCAAACTCGTACGAACTACCATTCTTTTCCTGTGTCTTCTTCTTCTCTTTCTTCTTCTTATCTCAACTCTCCTTCTCTTCTTCCTCCTTCTTCTCTTCATCTTCCACCTTCATTGCTTCCTCCGACCTATCATCATCTCACATCTCATCATCCTTCTTCTCTACCTTCCCCTTCTCTTAACATTCCACTCTCCTCTCATCACCTCACTCCTCATCATTCTCCTCCTCCTCATCACTCTCTTCACTCCATTTCTTCTCTTCATCTTCTTAACCCTTATTCCTCTAAACATCCTTTCTCTTTCTTCTCTTTCTCTTCCATCTTCCTTCTCTACTTCTTTCTTCCTCCTCCTCATTATCTTTCTCCTTTCTCTTTCCTCTCTTCTAGCCACCTCAAAAAATACAGGATCATCCATAACTGAATGCACGAACAAAGAATCAACAACAGAACCATGCTGGATGCCCTGGAGAGTACTCATGAATACAGCCGAATCTGTAGTGTCAGCAGAGGTCACATCGATGGGATTGTCCACGTGTGCCCCAATAAGCGCGAATTGAGAATGTGCTTTCTGCACAATACTGACAGGAACAGAATGAAGACAGCCTTTTCCGAAAGAAAGAACATCCAGAGCTCCATCATCTAACATGGCCTCTTTATCTTTCTCCACCTCTTTCTTCTCCTTGACTTCCTTCACGGCCACTTGAGCTTTCTTGGGAGCCTTTCTGCATGAAGCAATCTCTTTGGTTGAACAGGAATGCCCGATGGAAGGAGGATTGACCATTAACCCACTGAAGGGAGTATTTAATGAGCCGACCCAGACATCCCAAGTGCCAGAACACGAAGCTTCTTCCTCTTTCACAGGAGCCTTACTGAGTTGAGACAGGTATTGGGCGAATATACGATCAAGGCGCTGGCGCTCTTCGATCTGTTCCATCTGTCACTTTCGGCAATGCTGCTGTTGGTCAAGCTGCCATCGCCCGTGCTGCTCGAGATCACGCTCGTTTTGTTCTTGTAGAAGTCGGAGGCAGTCACGAAATGCAGTGTACGACATGTGAGCATCAACTGGGGCTACGTCTGTGCCTGATGATCACAAACCAAAGCAAACTTGATCTTGAGATGTGGAAACAGAAGAAACTGGAAATGGGAGTAGCTTTCAGCAGGACTTGAAGCAGAAGTGAATGAAGGCAGGCTTGAAGGGTCTCGGCACCAATGAAAGGACTTTATCAGTCAGATCACTAGTACAACACAACGCACGCACACAACACAATCACTCAGAAGCAACTAAACAATGCAAACACACTCAAACACTCACACAAATCTATCAAGCTCTTCAATATATATGTTATATATTCGAAAATTCAATTATTTTGCCAATGGCGGTAGCCCCTGCGTTAGGCCACACTGCGGGTCCATCACACCCACCCACATACGTACATCCTGCCCTTCCTTCGCTGCCTTCACTACTAGCCGGCACACATGTGTCAGTCTGGGTGGGTCTCAGTGTTAACTGTGCCCGTATGTTCCCGTATGTCCCAACACATGTGTGGTTACTATTGTAGCTTTAGGTGCTTAGGCAGCTCCAGTCGGTTCCCATTTACCTACTAGCTGTCGCCAGCTTTCGGTGACCTGGATGGGGCTTTGTGCCGATGACCAACTTTCTGTGGCAAGAAAAGCTTATTGGCATATTAAAACCTTACTTCACTATGCAGCGAAAAACAGGTTGCCCCGCCAAGTGGATGAGCACACGACCACGCACGCACACAGTGGCTTTGCGGCTTGAACCACTACACCAACTGTGCCAGCTGCCCGTCAGCATAGAAGCACATGTAGTTCTTCTCAAAACTCACCAGGTGCATCTGTGACGGCACTGAGATGTGTCCAACGGTTGTTCTGCACATCATAAACTGAACAAGTCTTGAAAGTGTCTCCACTGCACAAAAATAACTGATTGTCTACAACAGTTTGAATGGCTGAAATCCTGCCTCTGCTTGGGCCGTAGAGCATGCTTGTTTGTACAAACGACCAGTTTTGCATGCTGACTACAGTAGCTTTCCATGGAAAAATTGCCGAACGAGTTCCCAGCACCAAATATTCCTTGCCCATTAGTGCTGCAAACCCCGCCCCATTCACAATTTGCCCGATGGCAACTTCAGACAGCCGTAATGGAGTGCTGTTCCTAGGCCGGTTTGGGAAGATAGTCTCTATGGATGAACCGCAGTAATAGTGACAGTTAGGTCCTCTGCCTCCTATTAAAAGTATGGCAGAATGCTGATTGTGAAAGTGGCTTTCAGTTTCTACAAAATGCACGCTGGATATCCAGAAACAGAGACCACCAATGGTAGCCAATAGTACTGCCAGTGCAGGTGCAGCTTTTATATAGTTAACCATCTTCGCACGGCTTTTGCTGGTTTATTACTGAAGAAAGACTGTAATACGATGGGTAATTGGTTGAAATATGATGTGCCTGTTATTAAAGACAGTTCGCTAAGAAAAGATGCAATATACTAGATGGTACCTAAAACCAATTGGTGGCTCATTTGCTATTAGGGTAAAGAAAGGCACCGTTATTGATATTCATCAGAGAGCGCTGAATACAGTACCCGTGACAGAATGTGATTGTTTTGCGTAACTCTTCTACTGTATAGTTATTTTGTGGTTGTTTGCGTGTTTTTTGGTTGTATGATTCCGTTTACTAGTACGCACCTAGATCCTAAAAACGGTTACTTACTTTGACAAAATTCTAGGCAAGCCGCCAAGTAGAGCCGAAAACACACGAATTTATAAGTAGCGTTTCTGAGTAGATGAAAAAGAAGAAGTTTACTTCCCCGACAGTGTACATACAGTACAAACAAGCAGGGATGCCTACGAAATTCAAAATTTGAATTTGATATGGTATGGTATAGTTTATAGTTGGCGATTTGAATTCGATATGGTATGGTATAGTATAAAGTTGGCGATTTGAATTCGATATGGTATGGTATAGTATAAAGTTGGCGATTTGAATTCGATATGGTATGGTATAGTATAAAGTTGGCGAGTTGAATTCGATATGGTATGGTATAGTACCAGCTAATTCAGTTTGAATTTGGTTGGTATGATATTGGTATGAATTGGTACAGCAGTGGTAGTTTGGGGCCGTTCATAAACGACGTCGTTCCAAAATCCCGATTTTTCGGACCCCCCCTCCCCCCAAAATCGCCTTGCGTCGTTTCTTGGGACCCCCCCCTATGGCGACATCGTTTTCGGTTTACCCCCCCCCCCGATAAAAGGGCAGTACATACAGTACTGTCACGTTTTTTTGTTACCATACTGCGCAATCAATAGAATAAATCCCTACAACCACTCTAGGAAGCTTTTCTGTATGGAGAAACGTTTGACAGAATGTGCATAAATCGAAAATAATGTAATTGAAGTACCCTAAAATTCATAAAAAAGCGACGTCGTTTTTTGCTAACCCCCTCCCCCTCCTGGTGCGTCGTCTATCGTCGCATTTCAGCCGACCCCCCCTCCCCCCCTCTGGAACGACGTCGTTTATGAACGGCCCCTTACCGAGTCGTCCATGGCTTTTTCACTGAATTGTGATAAATTAGTAGGTTTTCGAATTTTTTACTTTGATTTTCTTAAAAATAACCGGAAATCTTCTTATAACAAACTGTTTCTAAATACGGGAAAATTTTGTCTCTCCCGAAACGGGCCAGGCCGTCCGGCGGCAAAATGTCATTTGGGCGGACTCGAAATTTGATATTCCAGGCCAGGCCGTGAAAAGAGGCACCATGCACAGGAGGGCTCTATTTAGATACCTTTAGTAAAGTTTTTCTTATTTTTAACAGGTTTTTTCTTTCTATCTGCACCAAAAAATGTGTACGTACACTTACCTTTCTTGGATACCTTACTGTTTTCAATACATGTAGTTCATATTACCTGTGTCGATGGCTTTTTCACTGAATTGTGATAAATTAGCAGATTTTCGAATATTTTTCTATGATTTTCTTAAAAATAACGGGAAGTCTTCTTCAAACAAACTGTTTCTAAATACGGGAAAATCTAGAGGAATTTAGAAGAATAACTAGTAGAAGAATCTAAGAACTACTGTCCCAAAATTTGCTCATTTTAATGCAGAAATTTTTGCAAATTCGGGGGGGGGGGGGGTTGGAAAAAAGTGACGTCATTTTTTCGATTTTAGAGGGGGGTTTGGAAAATGATGACAACCGATGACAAGGGGGGAGGGGGGGTCGAAAAATGGCCAAAAATCGATGACGTCATTTTTGCACGGCCCCAAACCGTTTCGGGGGGTATCTCCAAACAAAACTCCCTAGTACATGTACAGTACATGTGTACCTACCAAATTTATGGTACCTCAAAAAGCTGCTTTCTCTCTCTCTGGTCTTAGGTAGGTACTTTAATTAAATTTATACATAATATCCGTCAATAAAAGTCTAGCAAAATGCAATTTCAGTGATCGCAGTCGTGCTCTTCGTTTGGCGTGATCAGTTCCAAATTCAGAACTCCAACATCGAGGGTGAGAACTGGTTTTCTGCCTTCAGTTATGTACTTCTTTGGCAGTTTGAACTTCCATCGTCGTTGGCACGGCTAAAACACCTATTTTTTAGATTGAGTCGCCCTTTGTAAAATTTAAAAATTTAATTAGAGAGCTCTTGTCTGCCTAAACAAACTTCAACGCATTCAATCATTTTGTTTGTTTATCGGTAAAAGTAATAGTACAGGGATGGATATTTTTTCCGAAAAAAACATCGGCCTGTTTTTTTTTTCAGTTTTTCTTCCGTTTTATTTTCGGTTTCTTTCCAAACCCGCGGAAAAAACTCCAGCTCAAGTTCTGAGTACGTTTATGATTCCTAACGCTTTCTAGTGCCTTCCTGAGTCTTTTCAGAACAGAAATACACGTCTTACATAGATATATAGCACGAAACAGCCATGAAACAGTGCCTGACAGGTTCCATAAATAAATGCTATATGCAAATTTTCTTACAGCAGTTTGCATTTTTGTTTTATCATGCCAAATTTGGTCTTATCTGTTGTTTTTCTAACAGTTTTGAGTCAGTCTGGCCTTTTACATCGCCAAAGTCCATTTTTTAACTGAAAAAAATGACATAAATTAGCTATTTTTAGCTTGAGTCTTTCCGTGATTTATGTTTTTTCCGATCCTCAGGAAAAAACCGTTTTTTTTTTCGAAAAAAACACCGGAAAAAACACAATTCACATCCCTGGGAGCAAATTTCAATCAATGAATTATGAAAGAAAGGGGGCCGCCTCTATTAGTAGGGTCGCCGGTGCCCGAATTTCTGAAAAATCAAAATATATTGCTGAAAAAGTTATGTTCTTGCCAGAAAGTCGAAGGGGATCCCGGATCGGGGGGTACGAGCCAGTGGCGTATCCAGGATTTTGGAAAGGGGGTGTAAAATTTTGAAAGTGCCTGGTTGGGCCGCTGCCCAACCAGGATAAGAAAATTTAGCAAAATTAGCCTTCAAAAACGCGTTTAAAACGCAGTCCGAGCTTAAAATTAACAGAAATTACAAGTTTTAGTAGTTTATAATGGCCTGGTTGGGCTTCTGCCCGACCAGGGCGAGAAAATTTTGAAAATTTGGCCTTTAAAAACGCATTTAGAAGGCATTCTGAGCACAAAATAGACTGTTTTAGTACATAATTCATTAGTTTCTTATATTTTTACAGACTTTTTCTTCCTACCTCCAACGCGAAGGGGGTGTACACACCCTGCACCCCCTGGATACGCCACTGGTACGAGCTAAGGCGGATGAGGCAGACCCCCTGTCTGTTAGGTATGTACTGAAGGAATGTGTGATTGGGAGTGTTTGTATTATCGGGTTATCGAGTGGTTGTGTGCGTGCGTCTGAGAGTGTGTGCGTGTGTTGTGTACAAGAGCTACTAGTAAAGACTCTCTACTTCGTTTCATGATGAAACGGATTTGTATATAACATCCACTGATCTAACCTTCTGTCATTGTTTCTTTTGTTAGTAAACAGCTCTCTCTCTTCATTTGGTGCCGAGACCCGGGATTGTTTGTTGTGTTGTGTTGTGCACCCACCTCTCAATCGTTCCTCAACCACTTCAAAGCCCATCCAAGCCCACCTACCAAGCCAAGTCCACCAAGTCCCACCACCACCGAGTCCAAGTTCCATGTGTTCCACAACCACGACCACTGCTCCATCGTTCGTCTCAACCTCCTACCACTACCACGTCCAAGCACCACCACCCAGTTCTACGCCATCCCAGGGGAGTAGTCGCCTGCAGCCCAGTCCACCAAGTTCCATGCATCCATGTCCACCAGCCCACCAGTCGTTCCAAGCCATCCTACAACTTCTCCAAGACCAACAACAACAACAACAGTATGAGCAGTCCCAGCTTGCCCTACGCACGCTTCTCAAGTTTCAAGACGACCAAATTCAGCTTCGACAACAGCAACAGATCCATTTCCGTGAGCTCATCCAATCCCTTTCTCAACCTCGCGAGTCCCCAGTGACAAAGTCAACGATCCACAACCTCCGTTCCTGTTCCCGTTTGGCAGGAGAGAAGACAACCATTCCGAAAGACACAGAGCCAGCTGACGCGACATCAGGTAATGGTGACAGAAGAAAGGCAACAAGGAGAGGAAGGAAAATGATGGGAAAGAAAAGAAAGATCAAGAGAAAAAGGAAGAGAAGAAGAAGGCAACGGAAGAGAAGAAAGAGAAGAGGGGAGAGAAGAGTGTTTTCGCGTTTGCGTTCGTTCGCCGAGAGATGGAAGCGCGCGTCACCAATGACAAGACGCCAGATTAGGACCAAGGCGCAGCAAGGAGGGAATGTCGCCCGCGCAAGACGGAGTCACCATGGCGTCAACGTAGAGCACATGTTTGGAGGTGCGGATCAGCCGACGCCAGGCGGTCATCACTCAGAGTCACAGCGATTGTCAGGCACAGCGGCGGCCCAGTGGACACTCGCCGATGGGGGAGTGATGAAACGGATTTGTATATAACATCCACTGATCTAACCTTCTGTCATTGTTTCTTTTGTTAGTAAACAGCTCTCTCTCTTCAGTACCTACGGTACATTGTATATTGCACTAAAACTTACAGTAACCCCGTCATTACAATCGTGGTAGGCTTTAAGAACGGGGTCGATTCTCGTAAATTCAGCTGTTGATCCTTCTAACAAAAATGTGCCGTCGTTGTTAGTGTATCCAGCTTTCATTTGGTCGTCCAAACCTGAAATTACAGTATTATTACTGTACATACAATACAGTATAAAGTTGACCTTGGTCAATGTCAACCAGCTTAATGCGAACGTTGGCAGCTGCCTCATCGGCGCATTTCAATTGACCTTTGACCGCATAACTCTGCGTCCGCACTGATTGAGTAGTTGGTAGAATAAAAAACAGAATGGAAAGTAGGAAAAGGTTCATTCTCCGATATCGATAATCTATATATTTTTACAGGCGGATGAACAGTTCAGATTAATACAGTCAGGCACTTAACGCCGTTTATGGTACCGACACTATACACTGTATGGTACCGGTACCTAGAATAGTGTCACCATATATGGTACCCCCACTGTGGTGGTACCATCCATGGTACCCCTACCTTGGAATTGGTACCTGTACCGGTACCTACAGTGGGAAAATATGGAAATTTTTAAAACATATTAATATAACTATGCATATATGTTTTTCGCCAATCAAACATATAAATAACACATATAGTTATATGTTTCTGAAAATTGAACATGCACATATTTTTAAACATAAAACATATTTGTGTAATAGACGCTTATTCACTTAAATTTTGTCGTAATTTTCGATAATTCAAGCTTGAGATACTGAATTTCCTGTTTAAAACGGTTTTTAATAATTTGGATAGCATACTAAGACTCAATAAGTTTAAGTGAAGGTCAGATTTTGGAAAAGTTTACTGTCAAACAGCAACCAAAAGTCTTGAAATAATGAATTCCTATAACAAAAAATATGTATATGTTTCCAGAAACATATTGACCTCAAAACATATAAATACAAAACATATTTGACATGCAAACATATTGAGAAACATAAACATATATGTTTTTCCCAAAACAAACATATTTATGTTTTAAAACATATACATAAAACCAAGAATGCATAAAAGAGTAGCAAGAATGTGCCGCTCAGCGGCCGGCCGAGTGTCGATGCGCTGTACCAAAATTACTGGAGGGGTCGCGAAATTCGCGACCCCTCCAGTAATTTCGGGAGGGGTCGCGAATTTCGCGACCCCTCCAGTAATTGCGCATGCGCTTTATTGCAGCGCAACCTGATTTCTGAGCAAGAATGACGTCAACAAAATGTTTAGTGATTTTCTACAACGGCAATTCATTGCATAGTTGGTGTAAGATGTTCAATCATCACAATAACTAAAATAAGTGTCCAATTGCAAGGCAAGATTGCAAGATATCTGTGAAATGCATCAGGCTTTTTGCATTTGTGAATTTTTCCATTTTGAACGCAGCACATGAGCTTGGTTATGTACACATGCCACCTGCTTGCATATTCCAGCCTTTTTACCTTTCTTTCCCTTTATCATGTTGCCGTAGACTTGAGAAATCAACGGCGGCAGCTATATTCCCAAAGACAGATTGAATAACCCGCTAAAAAATCAGGTTGCGCTGAAATAAAGCGCATGCGCAATTGCTGGAGGGGTCGCGAAATTCGCGACCTCTCCCGAAATTACTGGAGGGGTCGCGAATTTCGCGACCCCTCCAGTAATTTTGGTACAGCGCATCGACACTCGGCCGGCCGCTGAGCGGCACATTCTTGCTACTCTTTTATGCATTCTTGATAAAACATATATGTTTCCCACAGTACCGGTACCATATATGGTACCACTCCGTTCAGATTTCGTACCATATATGGTAGTCGTACCGTTAAGTGCCAAACTGTAAAATTCGTATTTAGACACGCAGCAACTATCCAGTCCCATAAGCAAGTTGTTATACATGTCCGTATAGGGTGTGATAAGCGGCTCAAGTAAACAAGCCCCTTTCTCCGTCCGGTTGCTATTTTTAAAGAAAATCAACCATGCCTCGTTGGAAAAATGCAATCAGTTTTATTTTAACGGCACCGGCACTTTATACGCAATTGTCTCGAGCTGTGGCTTCCAATGCTGTCTGCATAGAAAAACTGTAAAAGCTTCCATCAGCTGCTAGTCAAATTGGTTTATGGTAATCAGCTTCTATGTAGCATGAAAGCAAAGGCCAAGGAGGAAGCTTGAGAGCTTATTAAAATCAAGCTCCCAACGTCTGGGCCAAAAACCGCTCACTGGGGATGCTATTATCTTGTTTGTTATTACCCGTGTCACATGGACCAAAACAAGTACGCTGTGTATCTATAAACCCCCGGCCTGGTTTGTGTAAAGTACTACTGTTCCTGGGAAACTAAACTATAACTCCATTCATAAATTTTGCCTGGTCCACCCACAACGCATCCCAAGTCGTCTGTCGCTCGATACAGTAAGAATTGTTTTTTCTGTCGTGGTGTGAAAACTGCTTACACAGTACCGCAGACAGTTTGAACAGGAACTGGGAACAGAAGTTTGAATAGTGTAAGTATTACTTCGGTAATATGTACTTCAATTGACACCAAGAGACATTACCGTAGCTTCGTGGTCGTAAATTACGGTAAAATTGTCTTCCCAATTAGTGTGAAACTCAGCGTCTAATGAGAACTTTGATTATCGGCCCTTTCTCCCCCACCCGACAATCTGCCTTATTTAAACTTGCTTTCTTAAGGCTAGGCCTAGCCTAAGTATTTCGTAGGGGAAACTCCTAGACATGAGACATGCCTTATATAATCAGTTAATCAGTCAGTAATAGAGCGCAGCTTATCGATATGATGCCTGCTTCGGTATTAATCAATTACAGCACTGCTTATTTCGCACCTGTTAGAGACTGATTTCTTCATACATAGATCTAAGCAGTTAAGTTCGGATAGTGCCGAACGAGCCCTGTCAGCCCTACTTAACTGAGCAGGGAAGTAAGGCTACGCCTGACTTAATGTAAGTCTAAGTCGTTTTAGGCACGCTTTAGCGCACACGTACGTACAGCACATGCACGCAGCAACCGTTCGGTGGTCAGTTATTTGTCCTCTATTGATGTGTAAAATCAGCTGATTTCCACCTTATACTGTTGTTTGGTATTGGATTTCCCGAATGTGTGTATGGGTATACACATTTAGTAGTGTCAAATGCATATGGTATTTTGTGTATACGCATTCATAAAAAATGCGTGTATATTTGTGTATGCGTATTGTACTGAAAATGCAACATTTTGGCCAGATTTTTTGACAGAAAAGCTAGAAAAATTAAATCTCACAAAATCCACAATCAATCAAACAATCACAATCTGCTTTCTAAGCACTGACCGGCGGCCGGTTTACCTAAAAAATAAAAATTGCGCGCACTGTTTTCTAAGCACTGACCGGCGGCCGGTTTACCTAATAAAATTGCGCGCACTGCTTTCTAAGCACTGACCGGCAGCCGGTTTACCTAAAAAATTGCGCGCACTGCTTTCTAAGCACTGACCGACCGGCAGCCGGTTTACCTAAAAAATTGCGCGCACTGTTTTCTAAGCACTGACCGGCGGCCGGTTTACCTACTGCAATTTCAAATTTAATTTGTTATTAACTTGCTATTTGCTAGAAATTTGCTATCTATTTGCTATCAATTTGCTAGAATTTACTGCAAATTTTTCGTTCAACCAAATGATGCCTGCTTTTTTCAAAAGATTTTCCGATTATAAGATGACCATAGTTATTATAAAATCATGGTTTTCGAAAGGGCGTCAAAAGTGACCCATTTGGGCATTTTCCTATTTGTCTTGTAAGGGAAAACCCCAGTACCGATTAAAATACAAAAAGCACACATTGTATCTCAGTTTCAACAAGCTGAACAAGCAACAGGAGAAAGAGAAGCACCAGCAACTCTACATAAGTTCTGTGCACATTCACATTCATTTCAGTTTTCTATTTGCCGAATCTACTGTCAGCCTAGAGACTGACTTTCGTCTATACGTACTTGGCTATTAGCCCTATTTTAGCTACAGTATATGTGTAGCGTAACCAACCTTGGGTCCTTGACCAACCTGGCAGCACATTATGGTCCCAGGCCAAGCTCGGAAAGATAGGGATAATGTATGAATATGTCTGAAGCTAGTAAATTCCTAGTAAATTGCTAGCAAATTCCTAGCAAGTTTCTCGCTCCCTCAATCTGAAATAAACTAGCTATTTATTTGCTAGGTGGCGCTTTGCCAAAATTAACTTGCTAGGAATTTGCTATTTGCTAGCCGATTTCGCCCAAAAAAACAAATTAACTTGCTATTTGTTATTAACTTGCTGGGAAACAGTATGTAAAACCAATCCAGACCGCCGAAAGCCGGTGATGGCCAGTAGTAAATGGCAACCGAACCGGCGCTGAAACAACAGTTTCTTCACTCTGCATATCGCTTGGCCTTCCCGATTTCGGTTCTGTCATTACAATTTATCCACTCAGATCGTTCCGCTTCTGGGGCTGAATTGATTGGCCCTTAAAGGAATGGCACACACATTCACTTCTTTGGTTGGTTACTTAAGTCAACTGGGTGGTACTATTTAAAGTTCTGCTAGTTGTAAAAAATAGGTTCTACAGACTGGCACTTCACGCAGTTTATGGTACCGGCACCAAATATGGTACACCACGATCGGGGACTGTGGTGGGATGGACCTCTAGCTCTACCCATGGCCATCGGTGCCGGTACAGGTGCCAATGCGAAGGTAGGAGGATTGGTACCATATATGGTGCCTCCAGCCTAGGTACCAGTACCATAAACGGCGTTAAGTGCCAGACCATTCCACTTGCATCAAATCAGAACCTCTACGATTGCATTCTATGCTGTTTTTCTTCGTAGAAGCTAAGTTTACCAGCAAAACTACTGTAATAGGGGCAGGCTTTGTTTTGCTGATACCTGCTCACTACAGAATATATACAATTTCTACATTTATAATGCCCCGGTTATATAATGCTACGGTAGTTAGAATTTTCGATACAATCCCTAAGCAGAATTCATTAAAACAAAAAATCCTGTTAACTGTCAGTGATCACAGTCGTGTTCCTCGTCAGGCGTCACCACCTCCAGGTTCCAAACCCCGATATCAAGCGATTTCTTAGCTTGCTTCCCTTCGGTTATATACTTTTTCGGCAGCTTGAATCTCCATTTTCGTTGGCAGGGCTGAAAGTTTCTTAACTAACCCAATAATAAATACCGTAAAACTTATAATAGTAGCGCCCTTCTAATAATAGCGCTCCCACGCGCACTACTAGCCACGCTTTGTACGTGTTTCCAATGTAGAACACTGCCTCTTTTAGACACTTTTCTTTGATTAAGCTTGCAAACATTAGTCAGACTAAAACTCATTTAAAGATTGCATGTGTTTAAGACAAAAATACCCTGTATTTTCAGAAAAGTGAGGATACTTGAGATGGCCAATGTAGCATTGAAATAATAAAAGCGCACGCTCCAATACTAGCGGCCCCAAAAGCAATCACGAAAAATAATAGCTCAGCGCTATTATTAGAAGTGTTACAGTATCAAGAAATTGGTTTGGTCTACTATAATTCCGTCGTTACAGTCGTGGTAAGCCTTGAAGATCGGGTCGATTCGGCTCAATTCCATTGTCGAACCCTCCAGCTCGAACTTGCCGTTCTGGTCTGTGTAACTGGCGCTTAATTCATCGTCCGGATCGATACCTGCATACAAACTATGTCATAGGTCCGGACAGAATGGATATTTTCCCGAAAAAACTCAGCCTGTTTTTTCTAGGTTTTTTCTAAAATCGCGGAAAAAACTCCAGCTCAATTTCGGAGTATCCTGGCTTAGTTTTACGATTCCTAATGCTTTCTAGCGCCTTCGCGAGTCTTTTCAGGACAGAAATAATACACGTGTTACGCAGATATAAACCATGAAACAGACATGAAACTGTGCCTGGCAGGTCCCATTAATAAAAGCTTTATGCAAATTTTCTTACAGCGCTTAGCCTATTTGTTTTATCATGCCAATTTTGGTCTTTTCTGTTGTTTTTCTAACAGATTTGAGCTGGTCTGGCCTGTTATACATAACAAAACTCCATTTTTCAACTAAAAAATGACATAAATTAACTATTTTCAGCTTGAGTTTTCCACAATTTTATTTTTTCCGACCCTTCTTAGGGAAAAAACCGGTTTTTTTCGGAAAAAACACACCTCACATCCCTGGGTCCGGGCAGAGCGGGCACACATGCCACAGAGGGTCTGGGTATTTTGCCCCCAACTAACAGAGTTAGGCCAGACGCCCCTCCGATTCTTCTGGCAAGTAATTGTTTTACAATTTTTAGAATTTCAGACAGTAAAATTGCTAAAGTCGCCTGTAAAACAGCACTTTTTCGTTGTACTTCAGCTTAAATTAGCGATTTTTGAACGTTTCTTAGTATAGGCGATCTTACGTTTCTAAGACTTCTTAGCGGGGGTTTAGGAAAGGGGTCCAATATTTCAGAAAAGCTCCAAAACCCCTGACTGGAAATGCTGTTTTTAGCACGTTTTATTCAATAAGAGAAAAAATGACATGGATGATGACACCGCTGCATGCATGAATTATTGCCATTATTCATAATTATTCAGTCAAATACTGTATAGTACAGTAACTCACCGTCATCCTCATCGATTAACTTCACTCTAACATTGGCTGCCGGTTTATCGCCGCATTTCAGTTGACCTTTGACTTTGTAACTCTGCGTTCTAACTTGTTCGGCATAGGGCAAAGAGACAACCAACAAAGCTGACACCACCAACAATCTATACATCACAGATAATGAAGCCAAAAGCTTTTCTCTATTAAAAGACACCAAGTTCCGTTAACCTCGCATTTATAACCAACTCTATTTCTAGTTACTTAAGCCGCAAAACTGGATGTAGCTTTTGTTAGAACGCTAAACAAACGGGTTTTTCCACTCTTAGGTGCTCATTTTAATCCTGTTTTACAAGAAAATCGCAAATAGTGATTCAGTAGGGTTTTGCCAGTGAAAATACACTCAGCAACGGAGTACGATACAAATATTGAAAGCACGATTATCACCATATGGCATGGTAGCACGTCACGTACGTACAGGCTGCACAGGCTAAGCTAGGTTTCGCTGCCGAATTGCGAGAGAAGCGGCGTGCATTTCACTTATGCATGACGCGCTGATTATCCAAGTTAGATAGAGTGACACTACCCCTCACTTATTTGGAATTGGGGGGCTTCTATTCAATACTGTGATCAGGTTCTGATCCGATCCGATGTGCCTTATGGCCTACGATCAGACTCGTGGTCCATTTCGTGACCCCCGTGATTCGTCATCTAGGACGCTGCCCTTCTTTCACTGCCAGCCACTCCTAGCCATGCCATGCGGTCACCAGGAGGGCGGCCGGCGTGTTGATGCCATGATGCTGACAGCTCCCGACGGCCGCCGGTGCGCCATATGCCAGAGGACTCCCAGCATAGTTGGTTTCTCAGACAGCTTCTGACTTCTGACATCGTAGATCTTCTTCTCCAACGCGGCATGCTTTGTGGAGCGGCCTCTTGTTCGTTTAATTTCCGTATCTAGATTTTTTAATTACTGTAATTAAGCGTAACGTAAATTAATAACCGGCGCTTAATTTACGTTACGCGTTACGACGAAAATTAATTTACGTGCCCATCGCTACACATACCAGCCTACTTGCCATCTACTCCTCTCCCCACAAAAACTAGCCGCGCCGAGGGGTGAACGAACATGTGCAGTTGCCTCGCTGCACACACACACAGCAGTTGGTGGCCTAACCACTCGACCAACTGTTCTGGCAAATTTGTGATTTCTGCTAAAGCTAATTAGTTAGTACTCGAGCTGCTACTATACTTGTGCTTCTGGGTGGGGGTTCTTAAACCGTTTCGTGGGATAACTCCAAACCAAGCCCCCTAGTACATGTACAGTACATGTGTACCTACCAAATTTATGGTACCTCAAAAAGCTGCTTTCTCTCTCTCTGGTCTTAGGTAGGTACTTTAATTAAATTTATACATAATATCCGTCAATAAAGGTCTAACAAAATGCAATTTCAGTGATCGCAGTCGTGCTCTTCGTTTGGCGTGATCAGTTCCAAATTCAGAACTCCAACATCGAGGGTGAGAACTGGTTTTCTGCCTTCAGTTATGTACTTCTTTGGCAGTTTGAACTTCCATCGTCGTTGGCACGGCTAAAACACCTATTTTTTGAGATTTAGTCGCCCTTTGTAAAATTTCTATTCGAGAGCTCTTTTCTGCCTAACAAACTTCAACGCAATCGAATCATTTTGCTTGTTTATCGGTGAAAGTAACAATAAGATACTTTTTTGCTGACCTGAAGGTCTAAAAATCGGGAACAAATTTCAATCGATGAATTGTGAAATGTTTACAGGCAATTTCTGTGTCAGATTTCTAAGAAATCACAATAAATTGCTGAAAAAATTACGTAATTGCCAGAAAATCGAAGGGGATCCCGGATCGGGGATATGAGCTAAGTCGCTTGAGGCATATCAGACCTCCCAGACACCCCGTGTTACATATGTACCGTATACGCACTAAAACTTACAGTAACCCCGTCATTACAATCATGGTAGGCTTTAAGAACGGGGTCGATTCTCGTAAATTCAGCTGTTGATCCTTCTAACAAAAATGTGCCGTCGTTGTTAGTGTATCCAGCTTTCATTTGGTCGTCCAAACCTGAAATTACAGTATTATTACTGTACATACAATACAGTATAAAGTTGACCTTGGTCAATGTCAACCAGCTTAATGCGAACGTTGGCAGCTGCCTCATCGGCGCATTTCAATTGACCTTTGACCGCATAACTCTGCGTCCGCACTGATTGAGTAGTTGGAAGAATGAAAAACAGAATGGAGAGTAGGAAAAGGTTCATTCTTCGATATCGATAATCTATATATTTTTACAGGCGGATGAACAGTTTAATACAGTCAGGTACTTAACGCCGTTCATGGTACCGACACCATGTATGGTACCGGTACCTAGACTAGTGGCACAATACTGTGTATGGTACCGTCACGATATATGGTACCGGACCGGTACCTTAGCACTGGTACGTACCGGTAGCGGTACCACTCCGTTCAGATTTCGAACCTTAGATGGTAGTGGTAGTGGTACCATAAACGGCGTTAGGTGCCAGACTGTAAAACACGTATTTAGACACGCAGCAACTATCCAGTCCCATAAGCAAGTTGTTATACATGTCCGTATAGGGTGTGATAAGCGGCTCAAGTAAACAAGCCCCTTTCTCCGTCCGGTTGCTATTTTTAAAGAAAATCAACCATGCCTCGTTGGAAAAATGCATAAAAGCAATCAGTTTTATTTTAACGGCACCGGCACTTTATACGCAATTGTCTCGAGCTGTGGCTTCCAATGCCGTCAGCATAGAAAAACTGTAAAAGCTTCCATCAGCTGCTAGTCAAATTGGTTTATGGTAATCAGCTTCTACGTAGCATGAAAGCAAAGGCCAAGGAGGAAGCTTGAGAGCTTATTAAAATCAAGCTCCCAACGTCTGGGCCAAAAACCGCTCACTGGGGATGCTATTATCTTGTTTGTTATTACCTGTGTCACATGGACCAAAACAAGTACGCTGTGTATCTATAAACCCCGGCCTGGTTTGTGTAAAGTACTACTGTTCCTGGGAAACTAAACTATAACTCCATTCATAAATTTTGCCTGGTGCACAACGCATCCCAAGTCGTCTGTCGCTCGATACAGTAAGAATTGTTTTTTCTGTCGTGGTGTGAAAATTGCTTACACAGTACCGCAGACAGTTTGAACAAGAACTGGGTAGTGTAAGTATTACTTCGGTAATATGTACTTCAATTGATACCGAGAGACAATTACCGTAGCTTCGTGGTCGTAAATTACGGTATAATTGTCTTCCCAATTAGTGTGATGAGCGTTTATGAGAACTTCGATTATGGGCCCTTTCTCCCCCATCCGACAATCTGCCTTATTTAAACTTGTTTTCTTAAGGCTACGCCTAGCCTAAGTATTTCGTAGGGGCATACATGTACTAGGGGGGTTTGGGGGGTTACGCCCCCCCAGCTGAAAAGGCCAACCCCCCCCCTCACCCCCCACCCCCCGAGCAAGTTAAGGGACCCCCCCCCGACCCAAAAATAGAAGTACTAGTAGTGGCTCCAGTACTACAAAGTGGCTCAGAAATCGCTCAGAATGCCTTTTAAATGCGTTTTTGAATGCTAAATTTTCAAAATTTTCTCGCCCTGGCCAGGCAGAAGCCCAACCAGGCCACTTCAAACTACTAAAACTTGTAATTTTTGTTAATTTTAAGCTCGGAATGCCTTATAAACGCGTTTTTTAAGGCAAATTTTGCTAAATTTTCTTACCCTACCGGAGTTTTCCACTTATAAGACCTGGTCTTATAACTGGAAAATGCCCAAATTTAGGGTCACTTTTTGGCGCCCTTTTGAAGACCATGGTCTTATAACTGGAAAATGTTGTTTCACTATAAAAAAATGGATTTTTGGCCAATAGTTGAATTTGTTTTTCACCTAGATGGCTGTTCTACACATGCCTGACCAGTTTACGCTTGACTTGTAAAACTTTACTTGAAATTACAAAAAGAAAGGTTGTATTGAAGCATAGCAGGTACTGTATTGCATTCAAAATAAAAATCTGAATCATGCTTTATCTATATTATGTACTTCTGCCTTTGTTTTCTCACGATGGACAGCCTTTTTTCACGTTAAAACAGTTAATTGTGTACTAAAATCGGTCAATTAAACTAAGACCATGGTCTTTTAACTGGAAAATGGGTGTCTATGAACCAAGTTTTCTGACCACCTATTAGAAGACCATGGTCCTATAACTGGAAACAAAAACCTATTTAAAGACCATGGTCTTCTAACTGTGGTGGTCTTATAAGCGGTAATCTCCGGTAGTTGGGCAGCGGCCCAACCAGGCACTTTTAAAATTTTACACCCCACCTTTCCGAAATCTTCGATATGCCACTGTTTCCACTGCTGATATTTAAGAGAAATCGAGGTTTTTGGAAGCCCTTTTTGAAATTTTTTGCTTATTTTTAACTCTGAAACGCTATTTGGCACCTTAAAATAGCGATTTTTAGCCTCCTTACTGAAAAAAACGTGCTAAAAACGCATTTCCAAGTACGGTTGGACGCATATATGCAATATGCAATATCAAACAATGCATATATGCATGGTTTTTGGCATGCATATATGCATATGCAATATCATATGCATGCAAAATTCCAATATGCAATAGTCATATGCAAATTGACCCTGATATCAAAATTTTGCATATTTTTAGTTTGCATATTTTTGTTAAAGGTGTGGCCGACTTTTCGTGCTGAATACTTTGTTCTGAAGAACGTTAAACCATTCAAATACAGTGTTGGCCATAAAAAAGACAGCCTGGCCTTTTTTCGAGTTTTTTTAATAATTTCAAATGTCCGCCATTCTGTCAATTTTCAACCGAACGAAAAGATTTTTGGCACGATTATTATTTATTGTTAAGAGTTTGTTTTGGCGAAATCCAAGCCTGCTAGCCCTCTATAGACTCGAGTTGTGCCCTTCCGAAATCAACAGATGGGAAAGATCCGATGAAGGGTTTGTGAGATATGTATTTACGTCATACATGTGCATGGGGGGCCTAGGGGGGACAGGGGGGACGAAAATAAAAGTCTACCAAACGTTGCTAGAGGCTGCTAGAAAGCCTCCAGATGCGTTTTTAAGCCCCAGAAATCAATTTTGGTAACTACGCAACTACGCACCCTTCCTCGAGGCAACTACGCACCAAACCCAAAATTTTCTCAAATTTTCCTGGAAAATTAGGATTTTTTGACAATCTTTCTGTCAGAAAAGTGTTTTTTTGTCAATTTTTGTCAAAAATTAGATTTTTTCCGCAAATTTTTGAAATGTGTCCGAAAATTTCGAATTTTTCGAAAAATTTTTGGGCAAAAATTTAAATTTCCCGCCAAAATTTGAATTTCCCACCGAAAATTTGCACCTATATTCAGGCAACTACGCACGGAGACCTGGCCGTCCCCCTCTGAGCCGCCGACCATGCACATGTATGATTTACGTTCAAAATTTACGTCTGAAAATTCGGGTCAGTTCGATTCGGAAAGGCATAACTCCGGGCTACAGAAGGCTAGCAGGCTAGGACTTAGCCAAAACAAACTTTTAACAAATACCGTTTTAAATTATTCGAAAAACTCGAAAAATGGCCAGGCGGTCTTTTTTTTGGCCAACACTGTAGTTGTGTTATCTATTTGGCGCTGAGAAATCCATAAAGTGCTCCTCCAAAAAGTACAAATTTCAAAGAGGGCTAGTTTGGCCGATTTCTGGTTTTGAGCTGAGCAAAAATGAAAGAGTTTGTTTAGGGAATTTGCGAATTTCTGCAAGCATCTCATTGCTACATGAATATCTGGAATTTTCAGCACAATTGTTCAAACTAAAGGTTACACAATGAACATCCCAAAACAGCCAAACAGACTGGATTTCTGTGTTTAGGATAGTCGCCGCCACGTCTTTGCTAATTTTTCATCAAATTAAAAATAAAAAAATCAAAAACAAAAAGCCCTTGAGGCAGTTTATACCGTAAATCTGTACTATACCGAGATCAAAGCTTCTCTTTGCACTTGCAGAATGGAGATGAATGGCTTGAGACTCTAAACTCAACTCGCAAAGAATGGAAATCTCAAGTGAGATTTTTCAAATTCTGAATTTCATGAGCTTTTCATGAGCTGGTCTTTCATGCCAAACTGTGTTTCCCTCTTATTTTTTCAGATGAGGTCTGTATCTGTAAAATATAAATTCTAAAGATTGCATAGACATTCCAACCAAACTCGAAATATTTGAAAAACGTCCAGTTATCGATTTCAAGCCGCCTTGGTAAAATATGCAAATATGCAAAAAATATGTACATATCTCATTTTTGCATGCATATGATATATGCAATATCAATATGCACTAGAGATTGCATGCATATATTCATATGCAATATCATATGCATCGCAAAAACCCGATATCATCCAACCATATTTCCAAGCGTTTTGGAGCTTTTTGAAATTTTCGACCCCCCCTCTCTGGGCGAAACCCCCCCTCGACCCCCCACCTGAGGAAACCCCCCCCTACCCCCCGGTCGGCCCGGAGCTGTTACATGTATGCGTAGGGGAAACTCCTAGACATGCCTTATATAATCAGTTAATCAGTCAGTGATAGAGCGTAGCTTATCGATATGATGCCTGCTTCGGTATCAATCAATTACAGCACTGCATATTTCGCACCTGTGACTGATTTCTTCATACCGGGTTTTTCCGTAAAAACGCCCATGGGCGTTTATTTAGTTTTGGCACTTTTCACGGATTCAGTTCTATCTGAATAAACGCCCATGGGCGGTTAATTGGAAATACGTAAATATGACGCAAATAAGATTGGAAAGATTATCTAACAAGAGACAAGGTGCGTACAACTTGTTTCTACGCTTCTCTAGCCATTCTAACAAGGTGCAGCCTTATTAACAACCACTTACGTACAACAGCCGAAACATTCAAACTGACTGTTTAGCAAAGTTCGCAAACTGTATTTTATAGACAGCTATAGGAGTTTGAATTTCTGGTAAATACAATGTAGAACAATGCAAGCAAAGTCAGTCAGAAATAATAATAAATATTGTTGCTAATACAGTCAGGCACTTAACGCCGTTTATGGTACCGACACCATATAAGGTGCCGGTACCATATATGGTACCGGTACCGAGGGTAGTGGTACCATATATGGTACCGGCACCATATATGGTTCCGTCACCATATATGGTACCGGTACCATATATGGTACCCCCACGTTCGGGGCCTGTGGTGGCACCATATATGGTACCACCACTCCACTTACTCGAAGAGGTACCATGTTTAGTGCCGGTACCACATATGGTACCACCACGCTCGGGGACTGTGGTGGTACCATATATGGTACCGGTACCATATATGGTGCCGGCACCTTATATGGTACCGGTACCATATATGGTACCGGCACCATATATGGTACCCCTACCTTCGAGCACTGTGGTGGTACCATATATGGTACCCCTACGTTGAGGCCAATTTCGCACTTGATTTTCTGTCATTAAACTCAATTTTCTCGTAAACGCAAGCTGATAGGCAAACGTTCCACTAACCAAAATGTAGAGCAATGATAGTTCTACGAAATTCTGCAATAAAATATGCCACTATAGGGGTTGCAAAAGAGTTAGAGCGCCAAAAGTGGCTGAAGAGTATTTTAAGAACCCGAATTTTTACATGAAAGAAAGGTGAAAAAGTTAGGCATGGGCATGGGTGGTTGGTACATGCATTCGATCAACCGAATCTGTTTTTTTCGTAAGACAATGTAAGAGGCCAACCATAAACTACAAAGTTCAGAGAAGGGTGGGGAAGTTGGTTGAGCACCGGAAAAGATCGCAGGGTTGTGAGTTGGAATCGAAAAGAAAACGTCTCCAAAAACGTTCAGAATCGTCTGTAAATAAATTTAACACCTTTCATTTTTGTTTGAGCTACAAAGGTTTACTGTACTAGACACTTCAGTCATGACTGAAGAGTCCTCAGCCCTCTGAAAATGGGCATGCTTGACTATGTACGGGACCAAAAATTCCCAAATTGAATTTATCGCTTACTAATCGAAATTCAGACTTAAAACATGCCTAACTTTTTCACCTTTCTTTCGTTTAAAAATTGAGTTTAATGACAGAAAATCAAGTGCCTCAAGGTAGGGGTACCATATATGGTACCGGTACCATATATGGTACCGACACCATATATGGTACCGGCACCTTATATGGTACCGGCACCATATATGGTACCACCACAGTGCTCGAAGGTAGGGGTACCATATATGGTGCCGGTACCATATATGGTGCCACCACAGGCCCCGAACGTGGGGGTACCATATATGGTACCGGTACCATATATGGTGACGGTACCATATATGGTGCCGGTACCATATATGGTACCACTACCCTCGGTACCGGTACCATATATGGTACCGGCACCTTATATGGTGTCGGTACCATAAACGGCGTTAAGTGCCTGACTGTAATACCTATTGCTATAATTTTGCCTAATAAAGGAAACGGAATTCAGTTTATATGGCGAGTATACGACATTTTTTGCTTCCTACCTGAATAGAATAAGACTTTTTCCGCCTCGGCAGTTTGTCGTTGTTTAACTGTTCTTGATCATCATCCTCTAATGCATCCTTTTCTTGAAGATCACCGGGAACAGCGTTCTTGATTGCCGTGCTCGTTAACTAAACGACTATATAACTATTTTAATCAACAAAGACACGCAGAAAGCCGCCTCTGCTTGCTTCGGCCAAAAAATACGCACGCACGCAGTGAGTTTTTTAACGCAATCCATTCCAAACCTTATCTCGGCTTGCGGCCATAATCTTTTATCTGATTAGACGCCCATGGGCGTCTGTCTATTCGGTACTGTTGATCGGGTATACCCATACCCATACCCGAAACTGGGTATTTTTGAGCAAAACTACCTGAAATCGGGTATACCCATACCCGGGTACTTTTTGAAATACCCATACCCGGGTATACCCGATTTTTTGAAAAATACCGGGTATTTGAATGGGTATTTTTCACAAAAATCGCGCAAACATGCCCGTTAATTTCTGTATAAACTGCAAATATTCTCTCAAGCAAGTGTTGGATAGAATTATGGCTTTTGTCCAGTCGCGTACCCAGGGGTGTTGGGTGTGACACCCCCTTTGCTCTATTAATTATGTACTAAAACTGTCTATTTTAAGCTCAGAATACTTTTTAAATGCGTTTTCGAAGGCTAAGTTTTTGAAAGTTTCTCACCCTGGCCGGGCAGAAGCCCAACCAGGCCACTTTTTAAACTGCTAAAACTTTCCTGTCAATTTTAAGCTCAGAATTGCTCACGTTTTTGAAGGTTAATTTTATGAAACTTTCTCGCCTTTGTTGGGCAACGGCGCGGCGCAACCAGGTAACTTTAAAATTTTACACCCCCTCTGCAAAATCCAAAATCACTGCTTTTATCATGCATCACACGCTTCATACATGGGCTCGAAAAATGGGTTGGGGTAGTAAAAATCGGAAAATTTATGAGCCGGCCTACCGATTTGGGGGGAGGGGCGGCAATTTTGGTGGGTGCGCCCACGTCCAGGAACAAAACATATTCTATGCATGCATGGCATAAAACACAGTATTTGACCGAAAATGCATTTTTAACAATGTAGTACATACAGTAAAAATCTTTCGCATACAGTTTATTAGGCCTCTCGCCTCTCGTCTTGTTCTAATAGAAATCGAACGTCTATTTTTGTTATCCCTTTGAGGATAAGTACGGTCTACTTAGGCTTAATTTAGTTGGACTTTAATTTTGAAAGTTAATTACAAGACATTTTTATGCATTTCATCTGTTTGTTGATCCTGAGGGAGGTACTGTATTGTCAGCAATCTAGAATTTCTATGCAACTCTGTACTATGTGGTTGACCCTGTATCGGAAAGAAATATTTTGAAATCATTCCTGAAAGCTGATTTAGCTGTTTCGCCAATGTTATCTACCAAAATGCTTTGCAGTTTTCGAAAATTCCGCCAACTGGTCCAGTAACTGTAAAATAAAACTATGGTTTACTACAGCAGTTGGGTACATAATTGCCGTTTAAATGGCATACTTTAAAATAAATTTTTTGGCATAATTTAACATTTTTAGGGAATTTCGAAATTTTATTGAAAAATACCCGATTTATACCCGATACCCGGGTATTTTTAAAATACCTACCCATACCCATACCCGGGTATGGGTATTTTAAAAAATACCTACCCATACCCATACCCAATTCAAACTCAAATACCCGTAGCAACAGTACTATTCGGAAAGGCTTTCCAACTGAACGCCCAGGGGGCGTTCATTTGGGGGGGGCGTTTATACAGAAAAACCCGGTACATAGATAGAATCATAGATCTAAGCAGTTAACTCTAATACTACTGTACCTATCATTATTTTGGGTGATTTTAATTATCCGGGGATCTTATGGCAAATGTCTACAGCTCTTTCTCAGCCTGAAGATATATTTTATCAGTTCCTTCTTGAACGCAGTTTCGAGCAGTGCGTTAAAAGTGCCACTCATGAGAAGGGAAATTTATTAGACTTAGTTTTAGTCAACGAATCTGGGTTGATTTGTAATGTAGACGTTCTGGAGCCGTTTGTTACTTCTGATCATTTCAAGGTGTGTGGCCTCATTGGTCCTTTCAAAGTAGGGCACGAAAACGAATCTGAATTTTATCAGGATTTCTCAAAGGCAGATTATATAGGCATATTTGCATATCTAGAATCAGTTGACTGGGTTCAGTTGTTCGATTCTTGTGCAAATGTTGACCAGTTCTGGGCGGTTTTTATTTCATGTTTAGCTGATTGCATAAGCCGTTTTGTGCCTATGTGTAAAGTTCGGCAACACGGAGGTGATGGATGGTCTCGCGAAACTCATAGATTGCACAAGAGGCAAAAACGGTTGCACAGTATTTTTAAGCGTAACCCTACGGAAGTAAATCGTCAGCACTGGTCACTTGTTGCACGGGAAGCTCGGAAAAACAAGCGATCTGATATCCATAGGAAAGAGCAGTTAGTATTAAACTCAAATTCAGAAAATCGTTTTTGGACACATGTTAGATCGGCATTGTCAACAAAAAATGTAATTCCGGCCATATCTACTGAAAACGGAATTTTGTTAGAGCCTATTGAAAAAGCAGAAGAATTTAACAGCTTCTTTGCCTCTGTCTTTGTTGTAGATGATGGCGTTACACTAAATTTGGAGCCTAGGCATGCCCATACAACCTTGAGCGAGATAGATTTCTCCGAACAACTAATTTTTGATCATAAAATTAAAATGGCAGCGAAGAAATCATGTGGTCCAGATGGTATTCCACAATTTTTTCTTCGAAATTTAGCAACCGTTATAGTACGACCTTTAAAGCATATTTTTACAGTCTCTTTTGAATTAGGTGATATTCCAAAACAATGGAAAATATCTAAAGTTATCCCATTGCATAAAAAGGAGTCAATCTCCAAAGTTAAGAACTATCGTCCTATAAGTTTGTTGTGTGGAAGCAGCAAAATAATGGAATCAATTATTAGAGAAAAAATAGTGAATTACTTAAAAATAAACAAAGTTATCTCAGAGGTGCAATATGGTTTTTTGAGTAGGCGTTCTACTGTTACACAGCTTTTGATGTGTTTAAATGATTGGACAAAGGCTATAGATGATAAACTTACGGTAGACGTCATATATTTGGACATAGCAAAAGCGTTTGATTCTGTCTCACACAAAAAGCTGATAAGAAAACTTGAGGCTGTAGGAATTGCAGGAAAATTAATAAATTGGTTATCAAATTATTTGTCTGATCGTAAACAATTTGTTTGTATAGATAAAAGGCATAATTCCTTAGAACGACCTGTGATTTCTGGTGTACCGCAGGGCTCCCTTCTAGGGCCAGTTCTATTTTTACTTTATATAAACGATTTAGAACTAGTGCTGTCAGACTCCTGTTTAAAATTATACGCTGACGATGCAAAATTGTATTTTGCTGTGCAAAAAGGTGTGCTGAATACTACGTTACAGCAAGATTTAGGGAGAATTTATAACTGGTCATCTCAGATGCAACTTACGGTGGCTTTGCAAAAATGTTCTGTTTTACATCTGGGGTATGGTAATTTGCTGACTGAGTACCAAATTGGTGACACAGTTCTTCCATCGGTATCAAGTATAGTAGATTTAGGTGTTACCATGTCACAGGATTTGAAATTCTCTTTACATTGTAAAACAGTTGCAGCAAAAGGCTTCCAAATGGTAAATTTAATTTTTAGAACCTTTGTTTCTCGTGACCTAAACTTTCTAGTGCGTATGTACAAAACATACGTTAGACCTAAGTTAGAATATGCTACAGAAGTCTGGAATCCATATCTGTTAAAAGACATTGATTTGCTGGAGAGGGTACAGAGATATTTCACTCGTAGATTGCCGGGTTTGAAAGGTCATTCATATATTGATAGGTTGGTACGTTTGGAGTTACAATCGTTAGAAGAACGACGGTTAGTACGCGATTTGATTATGGTGTACAAGATCATCCATGGTTTGGTGGACATACCAGTTGGCGCTCTTTTTGATTTAGCAAATGTGGGACGTACTCGGGGTCATAACTTTAAATTATGTTGCCACTATACTCGTACAGACACACGAAAGCATTTTTTCGGTAACCGGGTTGTTCGTTTTTGGAATGAACTCTCAGTTGAAGTGGTTAACAGTCAGAGTTTATCAGCGTTTAAGGCTAGTCTAGCAAAAGTAGATTGGAGTAGAAGCTTGCAGAGGTTTCGATAGCGACCTACGATTGGTTTCCTTTCGTATGGTCAGGTAACGATGAGCAAGGCTGGGTGTGTAGCCGGACAACCGGCCCGGCCTGGCCTGTGCCTGGTCTTTGCTTGGTGTTGCTTTGGACCTTTATTGCGTTCTTGAATAAACTTCAAACTTCAAACTAGAAGTTCGGATAGTGCCGAGCGAGCCCTGTCAGTCATATTAACTGAGCAGGGAAGTAAGGCTACGTCTGTCTGACATAATATAAGTCTAGGTCGTTTTAGGCACACTTTAGCGTACACGTACGTACAGCTCAAAGCGATAGGCCGCTGGTATAATGATTCTAGATTCTAAAGATTCCTAATTTTTCACAAATCAAATTTTTGTTTGTTTGTTTGTTTGTTTGTTTAGATTCCACTGTCCTTTCGGACAGCTCAGGACACCCCGCGCTCTTATTAGAGCCTTTCAATGGAGTGCCCTGCCTACAAACAACCCTCCCCTTTGCTGTCATAAAGTGCAACGGCAGCTCCGGTTCGGTTCCCATTTACCTACTGGCCATCACCGGCTTTCGGTGGTCTGGGTTGGGTTTTACGTCGACTACTTCCAGTCGCTTCGACCGGTTTCCAACCCACAAACAACCGCTCTCGCAGATGCCGGGGCCGCCGTGACACACGGGATAGCGTAAATTTTTTTGAAAACTCAACTTTTTCACACATTACATATCATTTCCTGCAATGGTCCACCAAACATGAATCAATTTTATACGTTTATCGCAGAATATCGACTTTTCCCACTATTTTTGTGCATTAGAGCTGTGGACGGGCGCTTTTTACTGGCCAGTCAATTTTGTTTTGTCTCTAAACTAAACTTTTGAAAATTTTATTTTATATGGGAGCGTGCAACAATTACGTAATCGTGTTTTTGCCCATTTTCGGCCCCCTCTCCCTGATAATCGCTCGTAATAATTTCCTGTACGTAATACGTAATAATTTGGCTTTTGGCCCCTGAAATTTCATTTTTTGGATAGTTGCAGCCGCAATCGCTGCGTTCAATTAAATGTAAAATAGCGTTTTTAATAAAATAATATCTGTATACAGTAAGATATTGATAATTATCTTAATTTTCTTTATCGATGAGCTACAACTACTACATGTACGTGTTACTGTTGGCAAGTCCGACTTAAACCTGGATATATTAATAGGTTTTTAACCTGAAATCTGTGGACTTGAACCTGAACCTGAACCTATTTTATTTCAGCCGGACTTGAACCTGTTTCGTTTTACTGGACTCACTCAATAGGTTCGAAATTTGAGTGAAAATTTAGGCAAAATTTGTCAAATTTTCGGTTGGATTGCACAACATTTCCATGGTTTCTTGTTTTTACACCTATTTTTCAAACTGAATATGCGAGAAAACGAAACTACTGCCCCATAAAATGTGGTTTTCGTCTTTCATTACTGGTAGACAGGCTTATATAGAGTAGCTCAGAAAAGTTGCGAGCAGTACAAAATTTCAACAATTCTTGAATTATCAGTGGACTTGAACCTGAACCATACATGTAGTTGGGGGGAATGGGGGGCATTTCCCCCCAGGCCCGATTTTCGGACAAAATTCCCCCCCCCAGCCGGATTCTGGGGGGGGGAATTTTTTGAAACCCTATTTTGGGTTTGTAAACCTGCAAACAGGGTTCCAGAAGCCCTGATTAGGGTTTCAGAAACCCAACTTGGGTTCCAGAGCCCTAGTTTGGGTTTCAAAAACCCTAAATAGGGTTCCGGAACCCTGTTTTGGGTTTCAAAAACCGTAAATAGGGTTCCGAAACCCTGTTTCGGGTTACTGAAACCCTAAATAGGGTTCCGGAACCCTAATTTGGATTACTGAAACCCTAAATAGGGTTCCAGAACCCTCATTTGGGTTACTGAAACCCTAATTTGGGTTACTGAAACCCTAAATTGGGTTCCAGAACCCTAATTTGGGTTTCTGGAGGGCCGAAATAGGGTTCCGGAACCCTAATTTGGGTTACTGAAACCCTAAATAGGGTTTAGAACCCTAATTTGAGTTTCTGGAGGCCCAAAATAGGGTTCCGGAACCCTAATTTGGGTTTAAAAATCTCTAAAGAAGGTTCCAGAAATGCATTTTAACTGTATTATGTCGAATTAAATGGGTCTTTTTGCACGTTTTAAAGCAAAATTAGCTTTTTTTTTGCACATTTTAAATTAAAAATAACGTTTTTTCCACGTTTTACAGCAAAAATAGGGTTTTAAACGGAATTTTTGCACTTCAGACAGGATTTTTACCCCATTTTTAGTCCTCAAAACCCTGTTTTGAGCCCAAAAAAAGGTCGCTGAAACCCACTTTTGGACACCAAAAAAAGGTCGCTGAACCCCCTTTGGGCATAGCCCTGAAACCCTATTTTGGATCAGAAAAATTCCCCCCCAGCCGAAAACCCAGCTACATGTATGACCTGAACCTGTTGTCCAGGTTTTTTAGATGATGGACTTGAACCTGGACTTGAACCTGAAATTAGTGATGTAAAATTATGGAATTTGAATTTCAATTCAATTACAATTAAATTATGGGCTCCATTTTTAATTTCAATTAAATTAAATTAAATTAATTGAAATAGTTTTCCACTATTTTCAATTACAATTATATTTTCAATTAAATTATGGAACCTCGGAAAATTTCAATCATGCTATTTTTTCAATTTATTTTTCAATTTTTTGAGAATTGTTGTATTTTTGCTGTCAAAAGACAGCAACAGTGACCCAGGACTTCGAAAAATGTCCATGTAAAGGCTTAGAGACACCTGATTGGCCTGTTAACCAACCAGGCTAGAAAATTTTAAAAAGTTCCCTTTTAAAATCGCATAAAATGGCATTCCGGGCGAAATTTTCAGATATTTCATTATTATATATTAGTATAAAAAATTAAAGGTTTTCAGCATTTTTGAGCAACATCACTTCCTAGGTACCTTCGCCAAAAAAGGGGCGTAAAAACCCACCGTACACAAAAAATCACTGTTTTTACTTTTTTTATGAACTACAAAATAAAAACTAGAGCATAAAATATTACAAAACAAAGTGAGGTCAGTATAAAGAGGTGACAAACCTTATACAGGTTTTTGTTTGAAGTCATTAGCGCCTCTAATACTTACGCATTTCATTACATTCACCACAGGAAATAATTGAAAATATAATTGAAATTCCAGGCGAATTTCAATTAAATTACAATTAAATTATGGCCCAACTTTCGAATTTCAATTAAATTAAATTAATTGAATTGAAATTAAAAAGGGCCAATTATACGAATTTCAATTACAATTAAATTAATTTTTTACATCACTACCTGAAATTTCGATGTTGAACTTGACTTGAACCTGAACCTATTTTTTTAACCCCGGACTTTCCAACAGCAGTACGTATAGTGACTTAAACGGTAGCTGCCCTCTAAATCTACACGTTCATCTGAGTGAAATTGAGAAAATTTAAGCCAATGACTTCAAATCGAGACTACATGTACGTGTACTAACTGTACATAAAAAAACAATTAAAATTACGTATATCCGATAATACCGTATAATACCGTATACCGGTTCCATCCCTACCCCAGCGTCATAAATAGTAATGAATTGTCCCCCTTCCCCACATCCGACTACATTACTTTTGCACGACCCTATATACTTTCGAATTGAAACAGCACAACGGAGCTGTTTCTTATTTCTGCACAATTTTAAATTCAAATTTTTAAGTGCGTCTCGTCTTGCATGTTTAGTGTGCTTTCCTTTCACCGAGAGCCAACGCCTACCGTAGTCCACTACCATCAATTACGGTAGACAGAGTTTAGAAGGCAAAACTACTCAATCCCATTCATAAGACGCCCGGCCTAGGCTAGTATTGACCGAGTGTATGACGTCAGCAATAACGCGCGTGCAACGCAGCCATTGAGCGGCGGCGGCCGGCCGATAGCGGCCCGGAAGCCTTGCTTCCATATTGCATCGGTCATGTGCTAGCTTCTCTATATCGATCGCAGGCTGGCCGGCGCTACTAGCTGGTGGTAGCGCGGCGGTCCATTCACAATCGCTCTCTCTCTCTTTCTCTCGCTCCGCTAGCAGGTTGTTCGAACCAATTTCTGATTATGGGCCCTGCTAAGGAAACACCTGGCAAGGTACATATATTGGCACTGCTCAATACAATGCCCAATTATAGTGGCATTGTGTTGAGAGAGCGGTGATTAGTCTAATAAAGCAGTTAGATTGCTTTATTATTAATTTTGTTTTAGCGTGCCCTGATGAGACAGAACCCGGAGACCATGTACCAGGCGTTCCATAGCCATTGGGTGCAGGTGGTTCTGGCTTCGGCGGTGGCTTTTGTGGTTCTAGTGGCGCTATCGGTGCGTGTATAGTTCTTTTTTGCTCTGCTCAGCAGCCTAATATAGGCCAATTAACTCTAGTGCCTCCCTAATTGGTCGGCGGGAGTGATTGATGTCTGGAAAACTTCTTACTTGTCGCTCGTAAATCAATTTAGTTTAATAGTCAGTTGTAGACATAAAATTTGCGGAGAATTTGTTGTGGGAGGATAGAAGCAAGGAGAGTAAAGTGTGTTTCCTATGGTACGCAGGCAGAACAAAAAACGTACAAGCTAATAAATGGTCAGATAAGAATGCACTGGATATCCATGTATGTACAGTAGGCATTGTGCTGACGTTTCTAGCTGCCATGCACAATTTCACAATAACACCAATCATCACTAAACTATACTTAATAAATACAGTCAAAACTGCATAAACGCAAAACAGGTCCATATTTACAACGTTTTTTAGTCCCAAACCAAGTCCTATGCTATAGAGCGCACCTCCATAAAACACTTCACAAACAAACCAGCTTATTCTAAAAATTCTTGTGCAAACTAATTAGTAAACAAGTAATACTAGAGAATAGCCATTATGGATGCAACCGAGTTGCGGTATTTTTTGGTATGCGGATGCCGTATTTTAGGAACCGCATAATTTTGCTCAATTTTAGACCTAAAATTGCCAAAAATGACTAAATTGTGCATAATAATTCTAGGGAAACATTTTAAATCACATTTGACTATTCCAAGGACCAATTAAAAACGTTTTGAGCTCAATTTTAATGAAAAACCTGAAGTAACGGAAATGCTAACTTGTTGATCTTTCGTTGCTACTTTATTATCTATAGTTTAAGGCGTAAAAGTAGTTTTAACCTGCTCAAATTCACCTGACTAATACTCTTTCCTTACAAACACTTTGACATGGGGCCAGTTGTTGCAGCAGAAAGACCACTATGCGGTAATATGCGGTGTTACGCGGTTCCTGGAATACCGCCTACTATGCGGTATGCGGTATTTTCCTATGCGGTTGCATCCCAAAAGCCGTTAGATGCCCACAAATTAAGCAACCAGTATGAAGCTTAAGAGCTGAGAAAACAAAATAAGGGTGAGCGAGCCAGAGGAGCTGCTGGTTGATTGCAGCTTTTGTAAGCTCCTAATAGAGCCGATGATTAGGCTTATTGGGCTGGTGGGTGCGTGGGTAGTGGTAAAGGCGCCGGGGAGCTTTTAATGAATGCACGGCCCGTCCGCCCACTCCGGCTTGTCTCCCTGGTTCGCCTTCATTGACGAGACGGCCGTTTTTCTCAATGGACTCACTCGCTCGCTCAATCGATAGGCAGCCGCCCGCACCTTCCTTTATCAATCGCACGCCTCAATTCACTCACACCTACCACCAGCACACCTCCCTCCATTTCACTCACGCTCACTGATTCAGTTGTGATGTTGTTCAAGCGATCTTACTCTGTCTGGCTAAGAGAAAATGCCCAACAGGTGCGCTTCTTGTTCGGGCTGATTAGGTCCGCAGGGAGTTAGCTCACGGTCTAACCTAAAGCTATGTAAATATGTACAGTACATTCTTTTTTAGTTAAGTTTTATTCAAGACCCAATTCAGATAAAATAGTTCCAGTGAAACTCCATAATTGGGACTCCACCAAAAAAGAGGCTGTAAATATCCATCGCACATGTAACCCGAGGGGACTACAGTGGTGTCCCCAACCGACTTGGACTAGCCCCCGAGAGAATTTTTGCACCCCTCCGAGTTTCCTGGCAAATAATTATCTATAGAAGACCAATTTTCGAAAGTTTCAGACACTAAAATTCATACGGAGGTCAGGGTATACATACCTCTCCCAGGGCCAGGGTGGTAAAATAGTTCTGGGGAGTGGGAGGGGAGTTTCTTTAATGTCTGGCAATAGTTAGTGGGCTGAGCAGATCCGCTGAAGATCGGTATTACACTCTGACACTTAACGCCGTTTATGGTACCGACACCATATATGGCACCCCTACCTTCGCATTGGTACCGGTACCGGTACCATATATGGTACCATTCTGCTCAGATTTCGTATCGTATCGAGGTACCATATATGGTACCGGTACCAGCAGCAATGCGAAGATAGGGGTACCATGTATGGTGCCGGTACCATAAACCGGGTTAAGTGCCTGATTGTATTACATATCAAGGTGCATGTGGAAAGTGAACTATTTTAGGTATACGTCATTATCAAGAGAAGAAGGAAGGCTGCCTCTCCGTTAACCCCAGATGAGCCAAAACAAGCATCGCTGGAGTGCCCGCCAGTCCGGGTAGGAAGCTTAATTCGACTGCTCATTCACGGCTAGGCAGTAATCTTGCCAGCCAATTTCCGCCTTCTTTCGTTCTAATAATGAATGAAGGCGCTTTTCCCAAGAGAAATGCTTCCAGCCTTTTGGCGCAATATATCAGAAAGCTTCGTGCGTAGTCGCCTTAAAACCACTCCCTGAGGATGGCAAATCGGCTGATCAAGCCGAACCTACGCACTGAGACACGTGACGGGAGCGTTTTTTAGCCTGCTTTAATCTTACACTCAGGCACTTAACGCCGTCTAGCGTACTGCTACGCTACCATTACCATTATGGCGCCGGTACCATCACCATATAATGCACCGGTACCTAAGTAAGTAGTTTGTTTGTTTGTTTTTTAGTTCCACTGTCCTTTTGGACGGCTCAGGACCCCTCACTCTTTTCAGAGCCCTTCAATCCGGAGCCCTGTCTACAAACAACCCTCCCCCTTGCTGCCATTAGGTGCTTAGGCAGCCCCGGTTCGGTTCCCGTTTACCTACTGGCCATATATGGTACCGGCACCGTATATGGTGTCGGTACCATAAACGGCGTTAAGTGCCTTTACTGTAATAGTAATAGTACCATATACGTACGGTACCTAGGGTACTGGTTCGGGGACTGTGGTGGTACCATAATGGGTGACGATACCTTAGAAGGCACGCAATGTGACGTCAGTGTATGGTACCAGCACAGTTCCCAAACGTTGGAGTACCATATATGGTACCCGGTGCCAGACATGGGCTAGCATTTCGGCTGATGGGTGGTAGAATTTTCAATTCCTGAGGGGGGCTGAGGGGGGTAGGAGCGCCTGATGGGGGGTTGAGGGGGTGGTAAGCCAAAAAGTTCGATTTTTTGCGAAAATCAGGGTTTTTTGGCTTATTTTTCATTAAAATAAGTTAAAATTAGCTATTCTGAGCTCATTTACGCCTATTCCAGGCATATTTTTATCATAATTTTCTATACAAAATTCTTCCCAAAAATTCCTGATGGGGGTAGCGGCCGGCTGATGGGGGGTAGATCAGAGCCTGATGGGGGGCCAACCCCCCTCAGCCCCCCCTTTGCCCATGTCTGCCCGGTGCTATGTACGGCACCAGTGCCATAAATGGCGTTACTGTAAGTACCTCAATCGTACTTATCGATTATCGATGGGGTTGTCGAGATTTTTATGCTTGTTCACCGTTGTTTTTACTATTTCTATACTGGCGGGTTGCGGGGGTAAATCTTGGTTACATACAATTATGGTGGTAGTGGTATACGTGACCATAAAAGGCGTCTGCGTGCCAGGAAAGCAGGTGGTGGCGTGAGAAAGCGTCAGATTTTTGCGGCCGGAACGCAAATATTTGCAGATCGATTTCACCGCAACTCAGCAGCAGCCAGTGGTAGTGCGCAGTCTGCCGATTACGCCTGAACCGGTGCGCATCAAAGCCAGGGGTCTGCTCGAAAGGTTTCACACTAATTTGCATATTATTATTATTATTATTAGTCAATCGAAATTTAGACGCGGCTCAAGCGCTTCTCTTACTATTGATCTCAACAATCCCGATGCCTCGTTTGTTTCGAGCTCCCCGCCACGAGAATGGTATGCAAATTTTTTAGTCTGTTTACATAAGCATATCACACACTACTGTATATACCTATCTTGTATTCGCAAAAGACACGCTAGATTTTCAAGTAGCGTAATGTACTGTAGTCTATATAGCATTGTATAATTTAAGAGCATTGCCTAGTTGTGTTCAAGGTTTCCGGTTCGCTCACAAACGCTAATTATGCAACCATACCAACTGGTCCAAAACCTTTGCGACCTTTCGTTGCGAAATCCGCCTATATCCCTCCCTGGAAACTGACGCTATCTATTTTTCCCGCCCGGTTGGCGTTTACGCTAAAGCAGCTGGTGTTTAGCGGGCTTTGTCAAATTTTCAAAAGGCTCATAAAAGGCTGGAAATGCGTATCAATGACAAGGCTAAAATTGAGTAGGAATCCCTAAACTGTCTCTGTGGCGCGGTGGGGGTTTGGTTAGGGAGTACGCCGCAAACTGCCCATAGTACATGCATGTAGACAGGTGTAATGTGCATACATGTGTAGGTAGATAGGCTTGGCTTAGTTAGTTAAAACGTTAGAGCAAACGTCAATTGATGGCGTGAGGCGGTAATGCGTCAGATGACTTTATGACGCAAAAGCCTTAGCACTAATCGAGTCAACAGGTCTTATGGCGCCCCCGCCATACGCAGGTTAATATGTTTCATTGTCAGCCCACGCCAGGCTATTTGCAGATTTGCAATCAACATTTATTTTACTAGCAACTGCTACTATTTTTAGTTCAGCAGAGGAGTACCTAATGTCAGCTGGCAACCGAATGACACGCAAACAGCTGAGGTCATGTCTCAGAAACGTTCATGTATTGCATCAAGAATTTTTGGTAGGTGTGCACAGTTAATTTTTTTCTGGTGTCTCTGTCAAATTTGGTTGACACTGCAGGAAATCCCGCTAAACCACCCGGCCAAGCCAGATTTGCCGGGCTGCAGCAATAAAAACAGGTACAAGAGTTTGTGGCCCAACGAAAGAAGTAGAATTCGAATACGAAAGGACGACCCTGAGCCCACTGCCCAATATATCAACGCCAACTATGTCAGGGTAAGGCTTACGAGAACCCGTCCGATTCAGATTTCAAAATTACGAGAACCCGTTTGATTCATGTCTTTGAGTTAGGTGAACCCGTCTGGTTTATGTTTCAGGGTTACGACGGTGAACCGTGCGCGTATATTGCCACGCAGGGACCACTTGCCAATACAGTTGAAGATTTTTGGGAGCTGATTTGGCAAGAGAGAGTACCCTCTGTGGTTATGATGACCAAACTCAAGGAAAAGAACAAAGTACAGTAGCGGTTAATTAGGTGCTAAATAATATCCTGCTTATCTTTTTAGACCAAATGCGAGTCATACATCCCCACAAGAGTGGGAAGTTATGCCGATTTAGAGGTGACTGTGCTACGAGCCATACCAAAGAATGGCTACTTTGTCAGAGATGTTTTACTCAGGGTAACTAGTATTTTACTTGCTTGCAGTCAGCCCCAGTGTGCATTTGTTTTCAGAAAGGCACAGAGGTTCGGCAGCTGAAGCATTATTGGTTCACGGGCTGGCCCGACCACAAAGCTCCTTCCTCTACAGCACGACAGCTGCTGGACCTTGCACAGGAGGTCAGGGCTCACTCAGTGACACAGCGAGTCAGACTGGGCAATGATGCCCCTGGTTCTGTGCTCGTGCATTGCAGGTATCTGCTGCTCTCATGCATGGTGGCTGAATTTGCATGCAAAATGGACTGATTTCAGTGCTGGAATCGGTCGAACGGGTTGTTTCATCGGAGCAGCAATAGGCATGCGTCAGTTGGAAGAGGAGCACATGGTCGATCTGCTGGGAATCGTGTGTCAGATGAGGCTGGACAGGTACGGCGGTGGTCGATTGTTTTTAGTGCTGCTTTAACAACATACTATTAATTAGTCTGCAGCTCTTTTATGGCCTCTCTCTCTCTCTCGCTCTGGAGTAGAGTGGTGCTATCGATCGCTACCAGCTTTATATCACTTTTTATTAGGGACGTGTGGCCTGATCCACTCCAACTTGCACGTAGATTATTTCGAGGCCCTTCTCCTTTCACAGATAAGTAGCCTGCTCTCGAGGGCCCCAAGCCAAATTGCGGCTGGTTGCTGAGCCACATATTTTCTGGGACCATCCTACGTGCCAAACTCCCTCCCTAACCGGCCCTTCTCACCCAAAATTTTGGCCTATCCCAAAAACTCATAACCATCTATGGCTCTGGATATGGGCATGAAGCATGATTAGGCTTGATTGAGTTCAGTTTCTGTTTCAGAGGGGGTCTGATCCAGACATGTGAGCAGTACGAGTTTCTGCACCATGCCATGGTTTTGTACGAAGCACAGCTGCCCGTCACACCCACCTCAGCACCTCTGACTCTGACCTCTTCGTCCAGTAGTAGCCACAGTTCAAAGGTCAACTCGCCGACCTCCTAGTAGCCGGCGGTGGTGGTAGTGACCATTTCTCTGTGATACCGAGCCCAAGCGTTTCAACTCATTGCCATATTTTTATATGGTCTCTCAACCAAAGACCCCAGCCACCTCCTTTATTTTTCCCTTCTTCTTTCCTCTTCTTCTGGCGCTCTTTTTAACTGTGTCTTACTGGCCTGGCTAGAAAAGAGGAAAGAACCGTGCTATTTGTGTCTATTTTGTGTGTCGAAGGCTCAAAGAGTTGTATGTAGTCGCCCAGTGCGATGCGATGTTATATGGAGTTATTTTGAACTGGTAGGATTACCTCAAGCCGAAGCTTTACCGACAGTTCTAGCTGCGTGTGTTGCTGCTGGTCCGTTAGAACGGGAACGTTACGTATGCAAGTCCGAATGACTGGTCTAATAAACTGTACAATAATCTCTGATCGTGTTTCACTAGTCCTAACATGTACTGAATGGTATAGGTTGAATTCTCAGGACATATGGCGTGAATTCTGGAAATATTTTATATATTCTTCTACCACATTCATTCAGCTGTCAAACCTTCATTTTGGGTCGGAATAGATCAAGAAACTGATCTGACAGTTAATAAGTCACTAACATGCAGTGGCGTATCCAGGATTTCGGAACGGGGGAGTAAAATTTTGAAAGTGCCTGGTTGGGCCGCTGCCCAGCCCAACCAGGGTAAGAAAATTTAGCAAAATTTGCCTTCAAAAACGCGTTTAAAACACATTCCAGGCTTAAAATTAACAGAAATTAGAGGTTTTAGTAGGTTACAGTGGCCTGGTTGGGCTTCTGCCCGACCAGGGCGAGAAAATTTTGAAAGCTTAGCCTTCAAAAACGCATTTAAAAGGCATTCTGAGCACAAAATAGACAGTTTTGGTACATAATTCATTAATTTCGCTTATTTTTGACAGACTTTCTCTTCCTACCTCCACTCCACCGCAAAGGGGGGTGTACACACCCTACACCCCCTGGATACGCCACTGCTAACATGACGCTATATGTAAAGGGTGTCCCTGTATCAATCGTCAGTTTCGTCTTGCTGTAACTTTTGTGTTGGTCAGTCAATTTCGCTGAAATTTTAACGCTTTATCTTGTCATAATCTTAGCCAAGTCTGTGACTTCATCCACTGGTTTATGCATTTTTACATGTTCACTTTGAAGGCGAAAAAGGTGGGAGTGCATAACTAGCGTTTGAATCGACAGACTTGGCTCTAAAAGTTCTGATACGAAGTGCATGTTGTGTTAAAAGTTCAGCCAAATTGACTGACCAACACAAAAGTTACAGCAAGACAAAAATGATTACAGATACGTGGGACACCTTGTACGTTGTAGGGAGAAACGTAATTCAGGGGTATTGCAAATATATCCCTAGGTTTTTAGGAGTCTGAGATGGATAATAATAGGTGCCTGCCAGAAGAAGATAGTGTAATGTTTATTGAGAAAGCGCAGTACACAAGTAGAGTGGATCGGTTGAGACAAGCAAGCGAGGGACAGTCTCAGGCACTTTTGGACTCAACAAAAAAGCACAGCAATCAATCAATCAATCAACTGCTGCTGCTGCCCACTACCAAATGGTGTTACCAGCTAGGGGAACGTTTGACAGTCCGACCGCCCTACCCTGTGGTAGCCGCCAATCCAACTAGTATTTGGTTACGGTCCACCCTACTCAGAGAACTAGCTGTCTACCGTACACTCAGCAATACAGTACGTACCTCTTTTAAACCATAACCAACAGGAAATAGTACACTGTTCTAGGAAAGCAGGCAGGTGAACCGTTTCAAAACCGGGTTTTCAAACTAGTCTAATGCAAGTACGAGAGCCAGTAGTTCTCTGCAGTAGGGACGGACAAGACAAAAGGTGTGTAGCCAGTGGTCAGAGAGAGTCCGGTTGTCCATTGCAGATCACAGCGTGGTTGGAAGGGGACTCAGACTCCACCAATTTCTTCTCCAGTACGTAGGCGTCGGCTGGCTCGATGCGTTTGTAGTAGTTCTTGGCTGTCTCCACCACCGCAAAGCCGTGCTCCCGATAGAAGGCCAGTGCCCCCTCATTGCTCACTTGCACGTGTCTCAAATATTAGCAGCCTTACTTTACCACAACCTACATTGGCTAGGATACAGGGGGTCTGCCGGTCCCGGTCTGCCCCTAGCCGACTTAGGCCAGACCTCCAAGACGATTTTTCGGACACCCCTCCGACTTTCTGGCATGTAATTTTTTAGCAATATTTTCGATTTTTTGCAATTTCAGACCCAAAAATTGACAAAATCGCCTGTAAAACAGCACTTTTTAGCTGTATTTCAGTCCAAATAAGCGATTTTTGACCACTTTTAGCAGAAAAATTGCTGTTTTTTCGATTTTTGAGCGTTTTTTAGTACCCAACCCGATCCCAAAATTTGGGCTCACACGCCAGACTCCCAACAACCCCCTCCTCCTTCGGCGGATGACCTGTTACATGTATTGCATAGGTCGTGAAAATGGAAGGGCTCACAAAAACCTCCATTTTCCTTCTGGCAAGTAATTTTTGGGCAAATTTTTATGTTTGATTTTTTTACAGTTTCATACACAAAAATTGCCTGCAAAACAGCACTTTTTAGCAGCATTTGAGCCCAAATTGGCCATTTTTAACTATTTCTAGCTGAAAAATTGCGATTTTTTAGCGTTTTCAGAGCTCCTAGAATTTGGGCTCGAGTTTCTCAATTAACCGACTGACGTTTCCGAGTTATACCGAGTTTTGCTATAATCAGGTCAGGTACGATTAAAAAAGGTGTTTCCCGCTTGTTCTAGTAAAGGACTGCCGCCCTACTCCAGAGACAATGAGATTGGTCCAACCAACAGGAAACAATTATTATGAGAAGACCAACTACTGTGTGGTCATACATGTAACAGCTCCGGGCCGACCTGGGGGAGGCGGGTCGAGGGGTTTCGCCCAGGGGGTCCAGGGAGGGGGTAAGGAGGTTTGCTCAGATGGGGGACGAGGGGGTTTCGCCCAGAGGGGGTCCCAATTTCAAAAAGCTCCAAAAACGTCTGGAAATGCGTTTTTAGCACCTTTTTTTCGGCAAGGACCTTAAAAGTCGCTATTTTGAGCTGCCAAATAGCGTTTTAGAGCTAAAAACAAGGGAAAAATGACAAAAAGAGCTTCCAAAAACACCAATTTCTCTTAAACGTCAGCAGTGGAAACGCCAAATTCGGTTTTCAAAGGCTTTTCAAGCGAATTTTAGGCTAAAAATTAGTGATTTCTGACCCAGTTTGTTAGTACTGGAACCACTACTAGTACTTGTATTTTTGGGTCGGGAAGGGGGTCCCTTAACCTGTCTCGTCGGGGGGGGGGGGGGGGGTAAGGGGGGTTTGGCCTTTCCAGCTAGGGGGTAACCCCCAAACCCCCTAGTACATGTATGTAAGGAGTACAGGTCTGAAAGTTGCAGGAATGTTTGGTATTGCCGGTGGGCATAACGTACTGACTGGGCACCCCTCTAGCTGAAAGGGTACTAAAAGTGGGGAATTTCAAAAACATGGCCAAATATAACTCTTCTTCGTAAAACCGTCAAAATAATGGTTCTGAAGATTTTCGATTTTCAAAAAACGCTGTAGGGAAGGTTTCTATGGCGTGGAACAGAGTTGGATGTTGCTCGAGAGAAGAGAATAGTAGCTTACAAGTAAATACTCTCTGTATGAGCGTCCTTTTTGCACAATTCCAGCACGTGGTCTAACATCATCGTACCTGCAACAGACACACTACGTAAGTCATCATCTGTCATACCATATAGATCAAACACTACAGCAAATTTACATTCGTTTCGCAACAACTATCGCATCGGTTTACAACATGCATCGGCCGAAAAAATACGGATGGGAGGCCGGGGGTCTTCACGCTAAAAATAGCCTATTTGCCTTAGAAGCAAATCTGACCCCTCAGACCGCTACAGAAATTTTTAGAAGAATCTTGTATAGAAAATTATGATATAAAAGTATGCCAAGATTAGGTGTAAACCAGCTCAGAATAGCTTATTTTAACGAAAAAAAGCAAAAAACCTTGATTTTAGTAAAAAATCGGACTATTGGCATGGCATGCCCTCAGCCACTGCTATCTCCTATGGATTTGAAAATTTACCACCCCTCAGCTAGCCCATGTCTGGCCGCAGGCCATGTACGGTCTATAAGAGTTTATTTGCTTTGACTTTTCCAATTTGGTATTAGCGCTAAGGAACCGTTTATTTTGAAAAACGCGTAAGCAGTTTCGGAGTAGAATCGGAAAGAACATAAGCAGACATGGGGAAAAGTGGTTGAGGGAGGTTGACGCTCTCAAGATCTCAGCTACCCCTCAGGAAATTTTTGGAAGAATTTTGTACAGAAAGTTATGATAAAAATATGCCTAGATTATGTGTAAATCATACATGGGCCGGGGGTAAGAGGGTTTACCCCCTCGCCGGGTTATACCCCCTCCCGGAGGGAGAAAATTTTAGCTTATTTAAGACAAAATAGGCGTTTTTTGGCCTTTTTTTCGTGACCCCGAGTTCTCCATACCCCGTTTCGGATTTTTCCGGCCCATACATAGCATAAATGAGCTCAGAATAGCATATTTTAACGAAAAATAAGCCAAAAGACCTTGATTTTAGCAAAAAATGGACTTTTCGGCTTACCATCCCCTCAGTGCTCCAAACCCCCTCAGTCCCCTTCAGAAATTGAAAATTCTACCCCATCAGCCGAAATGCTAGCCCATACCTGAACGGCGTTCCAAGTTCCGATTTTATGTAAACATTAACTATCTTTGGTAAAATATACAAGAATAGCTACATAACCTTCCACTGCCAAATTGGTCTCATGACCAACGGCGTGGGGGAATACATCAATCAAAAAAAAGCTACATGATGACCATGTTCAATGCGCAGGCTTAGAGTCAGGCGGGTTGGGGTCAGTTCGCCGCGACCGGTTCGCCGCGCCCAGTTCGCCGCGGCCGGTTTGCCGCGGGCCGATTCGCCGCAGGGTTCTTTCGCCGCGGACCGGTTCGCCGCAGGTAATAATTTTTAAATTCGGTTAAGCAAGCGTACATGTACTGTCACAGGAAAAACGACTCTGTCGACACGGTTAACTAGATCCGCTTACACGTGTTAGCAAATCGTGCACGTATGTCGTGATAACAGTGCTAGCGATGTGCTAACACGCTGGAGACGGTCTCATTGCGACACGGTTAACACGATCTGCTAAAACGTGTTAGCAGGTCATGTAAATATATCGTGTTAACCGTGTCAACACATCGAAGTGGTGCGGTGGTCATCGTTTGGTTTAAGTCTCTTTGTTCTATCAGACATGATAATGCACACTAGTAAATTTTCAAATCATGATGGGGCTGAGGGTTGATAAACCAAAAAGTCCCAGTTTTTATACTAAAATCAACATTTTGAAATATTTTTCGTTATAAAATGTAGGCTATTTTAAGCCCATTTACACCAATATCTAAGCACATTTTTATCGTAATTGTCTGTATAAAATTCTTCCAAAAATTCCGAAAGGGGTAGTGGCGGGCAGGCGGCCTGAGGGTAGGTAAGAGCATGAGCGGGACCATCCCTTCCTTACCCCCTTTTCCCACGTGTGATAGTATAAATTACGTACAAAGAACATTAACGTCCCCAATTCTATGAAAATTAAAGAAAATGAATATTTGGACTAGACTATTACAGAGACGTTAACGGTAAATTTTTGTTGCGCCAGCACAGTTGGTCGAGTGATTAGGTCACCGACTGCTGTGTGCGTGTGTAGCGAGGCGACTGCACACGTTCACCCCCTCGGCGCGGCTAGCGTTTGTCGCAAAGAGGAGTCGATGGCGAGTAGGGCGGCATGTGGCGCGTGTGCCAGCTGAACTTCTAAACGCGCTCACTCACTCCTCTCACCGACCTGACCTGTGGTCGTTCGAGGCGGTGGTCTTATCTGCCAATGAGGAGTTGGACGCGCCCGTTAGCCCATGACTACAGCCCCTGGGGCGCACGTCCTGCTCCCGACGTCGCTCCGCCTTGCAGCGCTAGGCTTGTCTGTTACTCGCTGCACAGGTGGTAGCGTGAGGCGTCTTAGGCTCTGTTGTCTGTTGACCGTCCCGAGCTTCCGGGTAGTCTTAACGGTTACTGACAAGACTAATCTTTAAAAATAACTTCTTATTTATAAGCTGCCACAGTACATGTATGCTTGCTAAACCGAATTAAAAAATTATTACCTGCGGCGAACCGGTCCGCGGCGGAATAACCCTGCGGCGAAACGGCTCGCGGCAAACCGGCCGCGGCAAACCGGGCGCGGCGAACCGGTCGCGGCGAACTGGGCGTCTCCCGAGTCAGGCTTAGCATTAACAATTCTAATACAACGAAACGAAAAGTCGGAACTGGGCAGAAACTGTCTGAACATTCGGAGGTTTAGCTTTGCCTCATAAATGTAACAGGTCATCCGCTCAAGGGGTAGGGGGTTGGGGCTCTGAGCCCAAATCGTAAAGAAAATCACAATTTTCCGGTTAAATAACAGTCAAAAATCGCTAACTTGGGCTCAAATACAGATAAAATCGGCTGTTTTATAGGCGATTTTAGCAATTGCTGTGTCTAAATTTTGATTTACAAATTCGTGAACTTCTCAGGATTCGGTCGAGCTTTGACAGTCAGACACTTAACGGCGTTTATGGTACCCCCACCTTCGGGGCCTGTGGTAGTACCATATAAGGTACCGGCACCATATATGGTACCCCCACCTTCGCGTTGTTACCGGTACCGGTACCATGTATGGTACCACTCTGTTCAAATTTCGTACCATATATGGTAGTGGTACCGGTAACAACGCGAAGGTGGGGACCCATGGCCATGGGTAGGGGTACCATATATGGTACCACCACAGTCGCCGAACGTGGGGGCACCATATATGGTACCGGCACCATACATGGTGTCGGTACCATAAACGGCGTTAAGTGCCTGACTGTTTGATGCACGAAAATTTAGCATATAAAACTCTCACCATTTTCGCACCAATTTTTCAAATTTCAGCTTGTTTGGTCGAAATTTGCGGACATGGCTGCATAAGGAATGCTGTCATTTTTTGTAGTTAGGAGTAGGGAAGCAACCGTAATGAAAAATACCGGATGGATATACCGGATGATTTTTCAGAAAACCGGATAGTGATGATGATCATGTTTTAAAGAAATACATTTTGATAGAATATGACTGAGATCCCAACGGATCAGCTAAATTTTCTAGATAATAGACTGCTGTTAAGCCCGAAAATCACGCTAATCTGCATGCAAAACCAAAAATACGTTCGAAAACATACATGGGGCGGGGGTGAGGGAGTTAGGAGAGGCGACCTATTAAGCAAAAAAAAGAAAAGAGGTACGTACCTAATCCGAATCTTCTATAAGGAGCGAGACAGCCTAGCGTCATAATATACATCCTTCTCCTTCCATTCGATAGGTCTATTCTACAGCAAACTCCGCCCACCACTATATCGTTGAAATAGGCTGAAAACAGAAATCAACTGTCACATTATAATTATAATTACTCAGCTTTTTTAAGTGTAACAGAGGTTTGGCTCTAGCCTCCAGATCGGAATTTCTGAGGCCACTTTTCAACATATCCGCTTGCCGACACAGTTGGTGTAGTGGTTTAGCCGCAAAGCCACTGTGCGCGTGATCGTGCGCTCATCCACTCGCCGGGGCAAGTTTCTTGCCGCAAAGAGTTGGTGATCGGCACAAAGCCCAACCCAGACCACCGAAAGCTGGTGACAGCGAGTAGGTAAATGGGAACCGACTGGAGCTGCCTAAGCACCTAAAGCTACAATAGCAACCACACATGTGTTGGGACAAACGGGAACGGGGACAGCTACACTGAGACCCGCCCAGAAAGACACCGAGCATGTGTTTAGGCTACTAGCGAAAGAAGGGCAGGATGTGGGTGTGCCTGATGGGCCCGCAGTGTGGCCTAACGCAGGGGCTATGACGACCCCGCCCGGAGAATCCATCCAACCTAGCTGTTGCAGCTTAACTGGAAAATAGCTGTTCAAAACCTAAACCTCCGAAAATAGGGTTGAATTGATCGCTAACTGCAAATGTGTCGTCCTACTGAAAAGTGGCCAGACGATTTTTTCTACACGAGTATTAATGCTTAAAAGCATACATGTACTACGGCGGTTTGGCGGTTACCTGCAGGTAGAAAGCCAAAGAAAGGCCGAACCCCCTTCACCCTTAATAAGACAGTTTACGGACCCCCTGTGAGATGCACTTCAATGCTGCATTATTACTGTTACTGTTGTTGTTCATAGTTCAGTTCTACTATTGTTTGCATTGTGTGTGGTTGTGATTTAATACGCAATTTCTGAGAGGATTCAGGATCTGATAAGGGAGCCTCCCCAAATTGGTCTGGGTCACATCACCGATTTTGCTCATTTTTACATATATATAAGTATGTGTAAAAAAACTGCGAAGCCCAAAGTATGAGCTCCGGTGGACCCCCCAGAGCGTCAGGGCCCCCCTCCAAAGTAGGGATGGTCGAGCCAAAAATCCAAAATTCAGGTGTCCACTTCAGATCAGCGTTCTACACTCAACATTTGTGCTAGGTTGACATTCAATACACCAACAGATCCGCAATGACATGCAGATTTCAAAAATGGTATCTAAAATGCGCTTTAATCTTTCCGTACCGCTGTTTTTGACCAAAAATGCGGTCGAACGCCAATTTTTTTGCTTACTGACCGAGACATTGACCCTAACTTTTGCACCTTGGAATGACGGGACAGACGTAGATTTTTTATATTATTTTGCGTACTAAACCCGCAACGTACACACAAAATTTGGAGAAAATCATCGCGTGCCAACGGGTCGAAATTGGCTCTGGAAGTGTTGGACGAAAAAAATTTTTCGTTAAATTTTGACAAAAATTTATTCTCTCGGTCAATTTTTTATGCTGATGACGATTGTGACAATTGTTTTTGTGAAAAATTGCAATTTCGCCAGAAGCACGCCGATTTCTGTTTGTTCAGCAAGAAGGGATGATCTGTTCCTGTACTCGTTATGGGTGCGTCAGAGCGCATTTTGCCTCATAACCAAAGTTGTAGAGGAGCCCGAGCTCGGTACTATGGTGCAACCTAATCTGCGCAACGCGCCATGGTAATGCTATTTTGCGCAACGAAAAAAATCTGCTTTTTCTGTAGTTGGGATGGACGCGATTTTTTCAGTGAATTATAATCTACAGACCTCGGAAATTTCAAAAATGTATTTATTTTGATTCTAGGTGGAACGGTTCCAGAGATATACAGCGTCAAATTTGGCCGAAAATGCTAAAAATGGCCATTCTTGGCGATTTTCAGATTTCTGGGGGCAGGATTGAAATAACTCGGGGCCAACTCAACCGATTTGGCTGAAACTCACGGCTATCGTGCAAAATTTAGTTTTACATTGATTCTGATGCACAAGCATACATGTAACAGGGGGGTCGGGGGGGGGGCCGGCCCCCCCCCCGAAATAGGCCAGACCCCCCCCCGGTTGGGGACCCCCCCCCCCCCCCGAGACGATTTCACCGACCCCCCCCCTCCGATTTTTCTGGCAAGTAAATTTTCGAGCAAATTTTTGCAATTTTTTACAATTTCACACACAAAAATTGCCAAAATCGCCTGCAAAACAGCACTTTTTAGCTGTATTTCAGCCCAAATTAGCGATTTTTGGCAATTTTTAGCCAAAAAATTGCGATGTTTTCGATTTTTGAGCGTTTTTTACTGCCCACCCCCTCCCCCAAAATTTTGGCTCAGACCCCCCCCGGCCGGCGCCAGACCCCCCCCAACCCCCCCTCCCCCCATCGGCGGATGACCTGTTACATGTATGTGCACAAGAGCCCTGAAAACTTGACCCTGATACCGTATTCCCGATTTTGCCAAGATGAGGTCATTTCTTCTTTTTCTGCTGGTATATAGTAGTTTAAGCCCACCACTCTTGTTAAAAATGTACTTTTAAGTGCTTTGAATCGATCTCAGGCCTTTCTGAAGCCATACGGGTACTGTAGTATGTGGTCCCGGCACGAAAATAACTTTTTGTCAATTTACATTCTTCCTGCGGCAAGGAAATGCAATATAGAGTAGGCACTAAGGGTTTTCATGGTCAGGGAATACATTTCTGACATAACTATAATCAGACATGGGCTAGCATTTCGGCTGAGGCGGTAGAATTTTCAATTCCTGAGGGGGGCTGAGGGGGGTAGGAGCGCCTGATGGTGGGCTGAGGGGGTGGTAACCCAAAAAGTCCGATTTTTGGCTAAAATCAAGGTTTTTTGGCTTATTTCTCATTAAAATAAGCTGGTCTGAGCTCATTTACACCTAATCCAGGCATATTTTTATAATACTTTTCTATACAAAATTCTTCCAAAAAATTCCTGAGGGTGTAGCGGCCGGCTGAGGGGGGGTAGGTCACAGCCTGAGGGGGGGCAACCTCCCCTCAGGACCCCCTTTCCCCATGTCTGACTATAATCACTGGAATACTGTATTTTGAGGTCCCGACACGAAAATTGTTATTTTGCGTTTATGCATGCCTGGTGTGAGGAAACGCTCTATGTAGCAGACAATAAAGGTTTTGAGGAGTGGGGAATCTATTTCTGACATAACCATCATCGCTTTACTGTACTTTGAGGTCCAGACGAGATCGTTTCCTTGTAACAGAAACACCCAAATAGCAAAACATAACACTTCCTCGTCAGGATATCAAAATACAGTAATCCAGAGATTATAGTTATGTCAGTAATGGATTCTCTGACCATGAAAACCCTTAGTGCCTAAGGTCTTTCAGGGTTCTTATGCATCAGAATCGATGTAAAACTCAATTTTGCACCATAGCTGTGAGTTTCAGCCAAATCGGTTCAGTTGGTCCCGAGTTATTTCAATGCTGCCCCCAGAAATCTGAAAATCGCCAAAAATGGCCATTTTTAGCATTTTCGGCCAAATTTGACGCTGCTTATCTCTGGAACCGTTCCACCTAGAATCAAAATAAATACATTTTTCAAATTCCCGAGGTCTGTAGATTATAATTCACTGAAAAAATCGCGTCCATCCCAACTACAGAAAAAGCAGATTTTTTTCGTTGCGCAAAATAGCATTACCATGGCGCGTTGCGCAGATTAGCTTGCACCACAGTACCGAGCTCGGGCCCCTCTACAACTTTGGTTATGAGTCAAAACGCGCTGTGACGCACCCATAACGAGTACAGGAACAGATCATCTCTTCTTGCTGAACTAAACAGAAATCGGTGTGCTTTGGCGAAATTGCAATTTTTCACAAAAACAATTGTCATAATCGTCATCAGCATAAAAAATTGACCCAGAGAATAAATTTTTGTTAAAATTTATCGAAAACTTTTTTTCGTCCAACACTTCCAGAGCCAATTTCGACCCATTGGCACGCGATGATTTTCTCCAAATTTTGTGCGTACGTTGCGGGTTTAGTAGGCAAAATAATATAAAAAATCTACGTCTGTCCCGTCATTCCAAGGTGCAAAGGTTAGGGTCAATGTCTCAGTCAGTAAGCAAAAAAATTGGCGTTCGACCGCATTTTTGGTAAAAAAAAAAGCGGTACGGAGAGATTAAAGCGCATTTTAGATACCATTTTGAAATCTGCATGTCATTGCGGATCTGTTGGTGTATTGAATGTCAACCTAGCACAAATGTTGAGTGTATAACGCTGGTCTGAAGCGGGCACCTGAATTTTGGATTTTTGGCTCGACCACCCTTACTTTGGAGGGGGGCCCTGGCGCTCTGGGGGGTGCACCGGAGCTCATACTTTGGGCTTCGCAGTTTTTTGACACATACTTATATATATGTAAAAATGAGCAAAATCGGTGATGTGACCCAGACCAATTTGGGGAGCAATCCTGAATCCTCTCAGAAATTGCGTCTTAATACCTCTCTTCGTTGTTCTTTTCTCTAAAATAAATACAGGGTGTGCCAAAAAAAACAACCCAGCAGATTTTTCGCTGTAGCAACCGCAAATCTCAACCGATTTGAATGAATCCTTTTTTAAATGAAAGATAAATAAATTCTTGAAAGATTGATGTAACGTTTATTAATGTACTCTGCTTAGTTCCTGAGATATTCACTCTCAAAATCAAAACTGTGATTTTGGCAGTGAACAAGAGGGAATTTTTATTTTTCCGCTGCACTTCGTAATAAAACGGATTCCTGCTACTGCTGAGGGCTATTGGAGGCTTTACTGGTGACACAGAAACTCGGTTCACTTCAACAGTAAAGTGTCATTAGCCCCCAGCAGTAGGAATCTGCTTTAGTATGAAGTGCAACGGAATCGCTCTTGTTCTTTGCCAAAATCTGTTTCTGACTTTGAGGGCAAATATCTCAAGAACTAAGCAGTGAATCTCAATAAAAATTGCACCAATTTTTGAAGAATTTATCAATCTTTCATTCAAAAAAGGATTCATTCAAATCGGTTAAGATTCATGGTTGCAAAGGTAAACAATCTGCTGGGTTGTGTTTATCACTCTTGTTCACTGCCAAAATCTCTGTTTCGACTTTGAGGGCAAATATCTCAGGAACTAAGCAGGCTATCTTAATAAACGTTAAATCAATCTTTCAAGAATTAATTTATCTTTCATTTAAAGAAGGATTCATTCAAATCGGTTGAGATTTGCGGTTGCTACAGCAAAAACTCTGCTGGGTTGTTTTTTTTTTGGCACACCCTGTACATTACTGGTTCGCTCTTAGTCGGTTGCTGTTACCGCATCAACACCCCCAAGGCAAAAAAATACAAGTACTAGTACTTGCTCCTGTACTAAAAAACTGGCTCAGAAATCACTAATTTTCAGCTTAAAAATTCGCTCGAAAAGCCTTTGCAAACCGAATTTACCGTTTCAGCTGAGCTTTTTGAAATTTCGGCCCACTGCGCTGGGCGAAACACCCGAACCGCCTCGACATGGAAGAAACCTCCCGCCTACATGTATGCTTAAAAGGCAAAAACCGCTAAATATAAGCCTATTTTCATTTGGACACAAATTTGCAAAAACCCTCAGTTTTGAGTGGCTTTCGACCCTGACAGAATAAAGCGTATAATATTAATAGAGTAGAGTAGAGTGAATACCTAATTTGGCCAACTCGCCAGCGGCCACCACGTCCTGATAGAACTTGTCGTTGTAGCTGACCGGAAACACAACCTGGTTTATCCTCTTCAGCTGCATTATGTTGTGCGGGGTCACCTCCCCCAACTCCATCTCACACCTGCCGCTGAAATATACTCTCTCTCTTAACCCCATCTATTTATGCTACCAGTACCTACCGTATAGTGCTGTTTATAGTACCCCCTATTTATAAATGGAGACAGATTTTTATTCTACAGTGAGCCTTTTTAAAAATACAAAATGACCGAACATTATAGGATTTTTGGTGGTAAACATTGTTTGTGCGAACAAAAACAGTAGATAATGCAATCATAGAGGTTCTGATGTAAGTAAAGAACCTATTTTTGACAAGTAGACCGTAATTTTAGAAAGAAATTTCACATACTATTGTTAGTTCTAGTTGCTTATAGAGCAGATTTGTAGAGTGCCACATATTGTACCCGGGTACTATAAATGGATTCACTTTTATTTTCGCAAAACCCTAAGTGCCATATATAGTACCCGGGTTCTATAAACAGCACTATACGGTAGCTACTGGCACCAAATATGGTAACCCCACGTTCGGGGACTACCCACGGCAACGGGGTACCATATAATTCTTTTCAATATACATGGTACAAATCTATGGACGGCCGGTGGGTACTAAAATACGAACATGATATTTGATATTTTTCACTCAACTAGCAAAACATTGCAATTTTGAGCCAAAAAATCGATAACTTGGGATCAAATACAATTAAAAAGTGCTGTTTTACAGGTGATTTTAGCAATTTTAGAGTCCGAAATGCCAAAATAGCTGTATAAATTTGTGGAAAAATCGTCTCGGGGGTGCCGGATCGGGGGGTTTGGCCTAAGACGGGTGGGGGGCACACACAGTTTGGACCGCACCCAGTCCTGTTACATGTATGGCTAAGCGGGGGGGGGGTAGAATTTTGAAATCCTGATAGGGCAGAGACGCTTGTTTGTACTGAGTGCGTAAAAAACAACCCAGCAGAATTTTTGCTATGGAAACCGAAAATCTCAACCGATTTGAACGAATCTCTTTTGGAAGTAAAGGTAAATAATTACTTGACAGAACAAAAGCGATCTTACCATTCCGTTGCACGTCATAATAAAACAGATCCCTACAGCTAAGGGCTAACGTCAGGAGGCTTTACTGATGACAAACACGCCCGTTACTTCCCCAGTAAAGTTTGATTAGCCCCAGGAGTAGCAATCGTTTCTATTATGAAGTGCAACGGAAGCGCTCTTGTTCATTGCCAAAGTCTCGGTTGTGATTAGAGCACAAATAACTCAGGAACTAAACAGAGCACCTCAATAACAACAATCTTTCGAGAATTCATCTATCTTTCATTTAAAAACGATTGAATCGGTCGAAAAGGATTTACTTGCAATCATACATGTACTAGGGGGTTTGGGGGTTACCCCCTGCTGGAAAGGCCAAACCCCCCCCCCTCACCCCCCCGAGACAGGTTAAGGGACCCCTCCCCCCGACCAAAAAATACAAGTGGTGGTAGTGGCTCCAGTATTAACAAACTGGGTCAGAAATCACTAATTTTAAGCCTAAAATTCACTAAAAAAGCCTTTGGAAACCGAATTTGGCGTTTCCACTGCTGATGTTTAAGAAAAATCGGTGTTTTTGGAAGCTCTTTTTGTCATTTTTTGCTTGTTTTTAGCTTTAAAACGCTATTTGGCAGCTTAAAATAGCGATTTTTAGCGTCCTTGCTGAAAAAAACGTGCTAAAAACGCATTTCTAGGCGTTTTGGAGCTTTTTGAAATTTGGGACCCCCACCTGGGCGAAACCCCCCCTCGACCCCCCATCTGAGGAAACCCCCCTACCCCCCTCCCCCCAGGTCGGCCCGGAGCTGTTACATGTATGCTTGCAATAGCAAAAAATCTGCTCGATTGTTTACATGACTCTTATTCAGTACCAAAATCTCTGTTTTTGACAGGAATAGGGATGGGACCGGAAGAAAAATAGCGTATACCGTATAGCCAAAAATAAAGTATAATGCCGTGTACCGGTCCCATCCCTAGAGAGGAACCAAGCAGAGTATAGTATCTCAATAAAAATTTCATAAATCTTTCAAGAATTTGTTAATTTTGGCACACCCTGTTGCAGTAAGCAAAAAAACATGCGATCTTTGGCCAAAATCAAGGTTCTATCGTTTATTGTTGGTTAAAATGTGCGATTAGAATTATTTTCAGCCATCTCTAAGTTGAGCATTTCTTTAGTTGTTGTAGTTGTAACTTTTTGTCCTTTCGGACTAGGAGTAGCCAACTGTTATAGAGCAGAAAGAGACACAAGGTCCGGCCGCCTCCTAAACAACAACCCTCCCCTTTTGCTGTCGGTGTGTGCAAGACAGCTAAGGTTTGGTTCCCATTTATCTACTTGCCATTGCTGACTTTCGACGGCCTGGGTTGGGCTTTGTGTCCACTACTTCCCATCGCCTCGACAGGTTTCGAACCCACAAACACACCGCTTCCACGGGTGCCGGGGCCGCCGTGACACACGGGATAGCGTAAACTAACTACCCATGGACAAGACGCGACATAAACTTTAGTAGCTTTCTTCAAACTAAATTCAACTGACTTGCACTTTTTGCGCTTCGTATAGCAGTCTGTCGTGTCGCTCTGCATTAGTAGTTTCATCCGCGATTTCTGATATCTTCTGACGGTTAATTAATTAATTGACAAGCCTTTTAATTTAGCTGACCAATTAGCCTTCGTCTTCTTCTTTCTTCACTTTGTTTCAGAGCAATATTTATCTAATAATAATAATGATGAATGATGATAATAATCCTCTCCTTGTTCGATCACAATTCAATAATGACAAATTTCTCCTATCTTCGGCCTGAAATAATCACAATTTGGGTTAGGTGTAGCTGGGGGGAATCAGGGAAGGTCAGAAATGGACGATATGTTAATTAATTTACTTTCTTATGACTATACGACTCCGAAACGTGCCCAATACTATGCGTACCCCTAGGGGTATTTTTATAATTGGAAAAAAAAGCCATCCGGAGCGTATTTCAAATGATAGGCATATGACATGACCATTTTGGACGATTTTGGAATTTTGCCAAAAAATAATCGATAATCGATATAATTTTATCGATAGAATTCGTTAATTTATAATTAATTATGCTCATTAAACACTTTAATTTCTGTTTGGGATGGGTTCCTGATTCCCCCAGCTACACCTGATCCGACAATTTGTCTTAATCATCATCCCTAGCCCTACACTTTCGCTTTCACAATAACAAACAATCTTATTTTCTATAAAGAAAAGAAGTAATTAATGAAACAAAAAAATGATAGCCTACTTTTAGAAAAACTGATACAAAGAAGGAAAATTGCAATTATTTGGTGGCACGCTACGCTATCGCTTCGCTATAAAAAATAAATTTTCTAAACTGAGCGTTTAGTAGCTGAAAAAGCGTTCTTGCGCAAAAGCGCCTTCATTCATTCAATATAGGCCTACCCAACGTATAGGTATAATTAGTTGTTGTTGAAAAATGTCGAAAGCGACAAAATGTTGCTGCACAGCGAGTAAATTTTATTGCCCTGTGTAGACAAAAGAGAAAAATGAAAAATGTTTGTACACTAAAATAGTAAGACACATATTAGGGCCTACCATATCGTACTGTTTAGTTAGAGTACCCGGGCTTTTTCGAAATGAAACTGAATCCATTTAATAGTACCCACCCAGTTACTGACACTATGTACCGCCACTATAAAATCTGCTCTATAAGAAACTAACTACAGTTTAGGCAACGTAATAAGTCAAATATGGCGACTCGTGGCCTGTCGCTCCGATGGCTTTGTGTTAGTCGGGCGATAAACTTTGACTTTGAACTTTAGATCCATGGCCTTATGGAGACATAAGCGTTAAAAGGAGTGTATCAATACAATCCTCAATTTACCCGACTGACCGATGCTTTGTACTTCAGAATCGTATCGCACAGAATTTTAATCATTCCACTTCATAGATTTGACGCCCACTATTGAACGAGTCAGTCATGGAAACAGCCTGCGCAAATTAGAAATTAGATCTGTTAGGAAAGTCAGCCATGTATTAGACCAACGCCGCCCACCCCCACTTTGAAAGTAACACCTTCTATTCAATACTGAAGCTTAGATTCAAGCTTTTTTTTGGTTTGCCCTTTATTTTATGCATTATTCTTTAGGCTAAAGTTCAGCAGGCTAGGTCAGATAAGGCCATAGGAGTCCTTCCACTGGGGGTACTGTACCATAGTCAGAACGCCCGGGTGGGTAAATTATATTACAGGGCAAAAGATAAGAAAGAACAAACAAACAAACTTCTCGTAAAACATGAATCGCATAAGGGGCGTGCAAAAGTTACGTATCGCATGAGGGGAGGTAGGTCCTCCAAATCATTACTATTTATTACTGGTGAGATGATGATTTTATTACGTATTTTTTAAAGTGCAGGAAATGGCCATAATTTCAATTGTTTTTACGTACAGTACATGTGCATTTAGTCTCAATTTGAAACGATTGATTGTCTTACATTTTCTCAATTTCACTTAGATGAACGTGTAGATTAGAGGGCAGCTACCGTTTAAGCGAGGGCTTTCCAATTTTCAAATGCTAAAAGATACCAGTGACCTTTGAGATCTTATTTACTGTTTATAAGGCTATAACACGGTTGACTCAATCTACATGTATAATGACAATGATCTAAAGTGATATGGCAGGAGCCGTAAAATCCAATACGCTTTGGTTTCATCTGTAACAAAAAGCCACCAAATGATGGCTTCTATGTATTGTTGTTTGGTATTGGATTTTTGGCTTGTGTATGTGTATGTGTAAGTGTATACACATTCACCTTCAAATGTGTATGGTAATTTGTGTATACACATTCAACAAAAGAATGTGTATTTTTGTGTATATTTGTGTATGTGTATTGTACTGAAAATGCTAATTTTTTGGTAGATTTTGAGCCAGAAATGCTTGGAAAATCAAATCTCTCAATGTCTGCTGCTTGAAACCTTGGATAGCTTTGAAAAGGATGTACTTAGGCCATTTGAAAGCCTTATGAGGATATCTACTGTTCATTATTGCAGCAAAAATATCGAAATTTTACGATTCAGTTCGAAATTTTATCGATTTTTGCTGATCAAATACACATACACAAAAATACATATTTTGAGTAGTGTTTGTGTATGGTAATGTGTATCGGGATTTTCAATGTGTATGTGTATGTGTATGTGTATACACATTCAGAAAACAATGTGTATTTTTGTGTATGGTATATGTGTATGTGTATACACAAACAACAGTACTTCTATGAGACTATATGTACATTTAGTTGTAGCTAAGAAAATTGTATGCTGTTGTATGCAAAGAAAATTATCAATACTGACTGTATACAGAAGTTATTTAGTTAAAAACGTCATTTTACATGGAATTGAACGGAAATATTTCGACTCCAACTCTCCAAAAATTGAAATTTCGGAGGAGCCAAATTATTACGTAATTAGGGGAGGGGGTCAGCGATTATCAGGGGGACGGGGGTCCAAAAATGGACAAAAATACGATACGTAATTGTTGCACACCTCATATCAGAAATTGTCATGTAGAACACTTTTTAAGCGTCAACAGTTTTATCAATGATATATATTATTTCCCTATACATAAATATGATGCTACGTTTCGACAGTATGATTGTGAAGAAGTGGATGTTGATGCAGTTCGAAAGGCTTCATCTGAATCAGAAGAATCACGTATGTACTAACGATTGAGAAAATCTGAAAACAACATTAATACAACCCGAGAGCCTCCATAAATGGCGTTATTTTCCACAATACAGTGGTATGCTTTATGTTCTAACACTGTTCTTCATAAATTCGCGATCCCCGTTTGGCTCCCCCTCAGGTCGCCGCAACGCTACCCCCATCAGGAATTTTTAGGAAGAATTCTGTATAGAATTATGTATTATGATAAAGCAAAGGTATGCCTAGAATAGGTGTAAATGAGCTCACAATAGCTTATTTTAACCTATTCAGGATTCGGAAATTTATCACCACCTCAGCCGAAATGATAGCCCATGACTGGTAGCAGCCCCTTAGAAAGGCCAAACCCTATCCTCAGTCCCTGCACGAGACCGTTTAGGGAAAATACAACAAATTGGCTTATAAATTACACTAATTTTTTAGCTTCAAATGTCTTTTGGTAATGGAATTAGCATGTGTTTGCAGAAGATGCGAGGAGAGGAGAGCTGACCCCAGAGTTCTGTTAGCACTAGACTCAGACTGTACTGTGTTCAGTTACGGTCTGACTTACGGTTAGCATGGTGGTTTTGGTTATGTGAAACAGACCACCAGCTGTGATTCCGGTGTCAACAGTGGCTTGCGCCGCCACCCAACTCGACAAATTGTACAACTAAAAACAGAAATCTACTGTGGACGCAGCAACCGAATACCAAAGCCGATTTTGGAAACCGAATAATACCAAATGCTTAGGTTACAGTGCAAAACTGAAGCAAGGTACAGTAATCGAGTAAAACTTTCTTCAAAAAATCATAGTTTCTCCGAAATTTCTCAAAATCGCTCATGAGAGAATTTGGTTACCGTATATGTAGTGCTGTTTATAGTACCCGGGTACTATATATGGCATGTACGAAATCTGCTCCATAAGAAACTTACGTATGTATGTGAAGTTCTTTGCTGAAATTACCGATTTGATGTAAAAAATAGGTTATGTGCATACATCAGAACCTCTATGATTGCTTTATTTACGGTTTTCTTCACACAAACAAGGTTTACTTCCAAAAATACTGTATTTTGCACACGTTTTGTATTTATAACAGCTCATTTCAGAATAATAATCTGTCTCCATTTATAGTACCCCGGCTAGTATATATAGGGGGGGTACTATAAACAGCACTATACGGTAACCTTGCTGGTACAGTAGGTTTTGCGCGAATAATCTAGAAAAATGTTCAACATTTAGAATTTGGCCTAATTTTAACGGATAAAATCTATCATATTAGCTAAAATTATTTGATTTCCCCCTTTTTAATGCTATTCGGTTTTATTATTAGCAAATCTAATTCTCAATACAATTCTATTCGGTTATACAGTCGGTTTAGCAAAGGGTTTTCCATGCAAGTTTCCTTCAAAAATGGAACGCGCATTGTTCTGCCGAGTTGTCGAGTTGGTTTCTGCCGTTTTTGTGCTGAACCTCGATAAATGGCACATAAATGAACATAAATTTTTCGAGGTTTTACTGTAATTCGATTTAAAATAATATACCAAATTCGAATATAGCAGTCTAATAACCGAATTATTCGCTTCGTACCGATTAATCTCAAACTTCGGTTGCATCCCTCCCTACATTGTGGAACTATCTAAGCTTTGCTACGAATTTGACCATACATGTAGCTGGGTTTTCGGCTGGGGGGGGGAATTTTTCTGATCCAAAATAGGGTTTCAGGGCTATGCCCAAAGGGGGTTTCAGCGACCTTTTTTTGGTGTCCAAAAGTGGGTTTCAGCGACCTATTTTTGGGCTCAAAACAGGGTTTTGAGGACTAAAAATGGGGTAAAAATCGTGTCTGAAGTGCAAAAATTCCGTTTAAAACCCTATTTTTGCTGTAAAACGTGGAAAAAACCTTATTTTTAATTTAAAATGTGCAAAAAAAGCTAATTTTGCTTTAAAACGTGCAAAAAAAACCCATTTTATTCAACATAATACAGTTAAAATGCATTTCTGGAACCTTCTTTAGAGATTTTTAAACCCAAATTAGGGTTCCGGAACCCTATTTCGGCACTCCAGAAACCCAAATTAGGGTTCTGGAACCGAATTTAGGGTTTCAGTAACCCAAATTAGGGTTTCAGTAACCCTATTTAGGGTTTCAGGAACCCAAATTAGGGTTCCGGAACCCTATTTAGGGTTTCAGTAACCCAAAATAGGGTTCCGGAACCCTATTTAGGGCTTCAGTAACCGAAATTAGGGTTCCGGAACCCTATTTAGGGCTTCAGAACCCCAAATTAGAGTTTCAGAGACCCAAATTAGGGTTCCGGAACCCTATTTAGGGCTTCAGAAACCCAAATTAGAGTTTCAGTAACCCAAATTAGGGTTCCGGAACCCTATTTAGGGTTTCAGAAACCCAAATTAGGGTTTCAGTAATCCAAATTAGGGTTCCGGAACCCTATTTAGGGTTTCAGTAACCCAAAACAGGGTTTCGGAACCCTATTTAGGGTTTTTGAAACCCAAAACAGGGTTCTGGAACCCTATTTAGGGTTTTTGAAACCCAAACTAGGGCTCCGGAACCCTAATTTGGATTACTGAAACCCTAATCAGGGCTTCTGGAACCCTGTTTGCAGGTTTTCAAACCCAAAATAGGGTTTCAAAAAATTCCCCCCCCCAGAATCCGGATGGGGGGGGAATTTTCTCCGAAAATCGGGTCTGGGGGGGAAATACCCCCCCCATTCCCCCCCCAACTACATGTATGAATTTGACTAAAAATCTGCTTAAGTAAAGTAGCGACACAATATAATGAAAATTTTTTGAGCAAACCTCATTGTCGAAGTAGCACTTCTGCATGACCGCTAACTTCTGAATAAGGATCAGACGTAATTCCTTGGCCTAAACAGTACCGGTAGCTATTGTACTCATATATGTAAATGTAACACAGGGGTCTTCCGTCCACCCGACTTAGGCCAGCCCCCCGACACATTTTTCCCGATTTCATGGCAAGTAACATTTTTTTGAGCAAATTTTTGCAATTTTTGCGTCTTAAAGGCTGTTGCTGATGCTGTCAAGGCAAGGTTCTTGAAATTTTAAAAATTTGCGGTGGGGTAGGGGAAAAGCCTAAGTATAAAAAAGCTGAAATTTACCGCTTCAAAAATCTTGGCGGGAAATACGGAAAGCGCTACTGCGTCGACTACAAATAGACCCAGCCAAACCAACAATAGAAAGTGGTCGGATTGTAAAACACTCCAGTCGTGCCAGTTGGATTTGGAACTCGCAGTCAACAGATAATACGTACAGAGAACTGCCATTGAGATGATAGCAAAGAAATTGAACAGATAAAACCATCGGAAACTTTGGTCCAAAATGCCCGCACATCGGGCTAATTTTGCGTGTTTTGTGGCTAGCGTTTTTAGCTGATTAATGGAGATAATTTTACAATTTTCAAACTGCCAATTCATCACGCTATATTCGGTATAGAGCGCTGCGCCGAGAAAAATCGCGTAAAACATGGAAATTCCGCGACAGATCGTCAAAACAATCAGCGAGAACAGTTGCAAAACCGAGAAAAATGCACTGTCCAAAAATAGGACCAATCGGTAATTTCGCATACTTTCGGGCAGCGATTTCAAATCGGACAAATGAATTCTGAAAACGTAGACTAGAAAGCTGAGAAAAAACGAGCAAAACATAAATGCGAAAACAATTGCGCCTATGTAGAGTTGCTTTCTATAGAAAGCCATTCCAATTTTGCCCGTTGCTTCAGTTAGTGTTTGGTCAACGGTCTTCAGAAGATAGTTGCGATGCCAGCAAACCAGGGAGATGACAGCTTCTGTCATAAGCCATATATAAACACTAGCCAGAACCAATTTTGCCATTTCCGCTTCAACAACCTTGTTCAGATCCCAATATCTAACTATCAATAAGCAAGTTATGAAGAGATAAAGCAATACAGTTAAGACAAAACAGTTTGACAAAACTTTCCGACACTTCCCAGCCGTCAAAGGGTAGGCTAGACCAGTCAGATTCAAGATAAAATTTGGCAGGAAAAATAGAGTATTTAGAACGTCGGTTTTGGATGAATAATGTCTAGACTCGCGACCACAATTCATAGCGCAGTAGTGACAAAGCTGCCGTTCCAAGTAAAATCGATAGGATTACTGATTTTCAATTAGACAAATGTGTTTGTCTACACTTTAGTATCGTATGTACTAGCACTTAGGCACGTATTGTGCTGGGTTTTTCCGTAAATAGGCCCATATTTAGTTTAAGCGCTTTTCACTACTTCAATTCTATGTAATCTAAATAATCGCCCAGGGGCGACAGACTATTTGTAAATGGCAACTGCTCCAAAGTGATTTAGGTATCCCGCTGTGTTTCGCATGCTAGGAACTTTTTTGCTTGAGGAGTTCGAATCGGCTGGTTTTTGGGCATACTTGCTTTTTTCTGTTTTAAATTTCAGCTTGTTCCATAGCGAGTTTCATTTTTTGCTCGTTTCAAATTGTCCGAAAACAGGCAATTCTACCTGAAACTGAAATTTCCAACATCGCCTCTAAAAGATTTGGCTAGTGCACGATTAGGCTAGTGTTTGAGTGTTGATAACATTCTAAACCATAGTGGATTGACGCTCCATTCAGTTTCCAACGCAACTCGACCTTTTTAGCAGTCGTGACGTAATAGCTTTTTCAGTGAAGGAAGGAAGATGCAAAAATGTGCGGCGTGGCTTGAGTGGATCTAGTGCACCTGTGACCGTGTAGAGAAAGTTCTCTATGGAATTTGGGAGAGAACGCGAGCCCCCAAGTGATCGCAGCATCCACCGGCGGCATGAATGGTTGATGGAATAAGGCTCTGCGTGCTACAAAACTCGGAAAAATGTCTTTGAAGCAACAGAAAGTGATCGAAAACGCTCACGCTGACGTGTGACTAACTAGTGATGTAGTTAGGGATGGGCAACGTAAATTAAAATCGGTAATTTACGTACACGTTATTTCTGTTTTACCAGATTTTAATTTCCGTAATCGTAACGTGTTACGGAAATTAAAACGGCCAATTTCTTGCTGTAACGCGTTACGTAAATTAATTTCCGTAACGTCGTAACGAACAAGATTCCAGCCAAACGTAAATTAATTTTCGTTTTTCCTCAAAAAGTAGTAGCAATCGAATATCGCGGAAAAAATTATAAAATGAACTGTATGCAATGCAAATTTTAATTCTGTGTTTGTTCGATTGGAATTGCATTCGTATTTTTGAAATCTAACTTCACACCAAAAGGAAGGAATGAAATGTGGGTATGTTTTTTGGCTGAATTACTGTAGCTGCTGAGGGTTTTATAACTGCGCAGCAACTAGCCAACTACGTACCTACCACAGACTGTAGTCTACCTACCGCACACTGATGGTTAAACGTATGACAGTACTTACATATAAGATTAGTAGTGAAGAAAACTATGTAACTTCACTTCTCTGTTTGAATGCATTTTAAATGTACAACATATGTACTGTTGGCAAGTCCGACTGAACCTGGATCTATTAATAGGTTTTTAACCTGAAATTTGTTGACTTTAACCTGAACCTATTTTATTTAAGCCGGAGTTGAACCTGTTCCGTTTGATTGGACTTCTCAACAGGTTCAAATTTCAACTGCAATTTTTAGGCAAACTATGTAAAATTTTCGGTTGGATTGCACAAAATTTTAAAGATTTCATGTTTTTATACGTATTTTCAAACTGAAACTGTCAGAAAACGAAAGTACACTGCCCTGTAAAGTCTGATGTATGTTTTTCTGCCAGTAGAAAGGCTTATATGTAGCTCAGAAAGGTTGCAAGCAGCGCAAAATATCTACAGTTTTTGGAGATATCGGTGGACTTGAAACTGAACCTATTGTCCAGGTTTTTTAGGAGATGGACTTGAACCTGAAATTTCGATGTTGGCTTTGACTTGAACCTGAACCTATTTTTCAACCCTGAACTTTCCAACAGTAGTACAACACCTACACATAAATTTATAGTTGCCTGGCTTTTCTGCCTATTTTCTTATACAGGGAGATAACATATTGACAAATTCAAGCCTTCAAAAACGTATCTACAAGATATTTCGACTTATTAAAATTGACCGAAATTAACCGATTTAGCAGTTCGAAGAGTGGAATTGGGCTTCTGTGTGACAAGGGCGAAAAATTTTCGAAAAATTAGCCTTAAAAGTCGCATTTAAGTTTCAGTAGTAACCAAAAATGTGCCTATAATACAACAAAACAATGCGGTGGGCTCAGGATTCAACAGAAAAATCTGTTTTAAGCTAGGAACGTAAATTAATTCACGTACGGAAATTAATTTACGTATTGCTAAATTTTATTTTACGTATTCGTTTAATTTCCGTATCCGGATTTTTTAATTACGGTAATTGTTAAGTGTAACGTAAATTAAAAATCGGCGCTTAATTTACGTTACGCGTTACGAAAATTAATTTACGTGCCCATCCCTAGATGTAGTGCGTGAATTTATTGAAACTTGAAGCCCTAAAATTCTAAGTATGTGCATGTATCATATCCAAAAATCAGCCGATTCGGTTCCCAAACAAAAAAGTTCTGAGCTCGCAAAACCCCGTGGAATATTATTTATTTATTTATTTATTTATTTATTTATTTATTTATTTATTTATTTATTTATTTATTTATTTATTTATTTATTTATTTATTTATTTATTGCCCGGAAGCAAGTTTAAAAGAAAAACACTCAAACAAACTGGAGTCTACTGTTGTAAGTCCTGGCTACACAGCTTTTTTGAATTGAACGGCGGTTTTTGCCGAGCCAGGTAGGTACGTTTACTCCGTTTTCATCTTTGTCCAATCTGCGCTTGAAGCAACATATGTAGTAATATCACCCTGTATATGTATGTACTCCCGTACGCTCATGCACGTATTCCAAGAAAATCGATCTGTTCGTTTAAATTGTTTATGGTTTTCGACGCGAATTTATTCAGTAGATACGGTAGTATGACAATTTACGGTCCGACCGGGATGCAAGTAAAGGCTAACTGACGCGACGACGATGCAGTCTGGTGAATCATACAAGACCACTTACCCCTTGGCAGGGCGGGCGGCAGTTTGTACAGTGTACCAAAGCTTGGTTTCACTGCTCCATGCTGAATACTTTTATTTACTAACTTGTCTACTTCTTACTAGGGATAGATATTTTTCTGAAAAACCTCGACCTGTCTACTTGCTCTACCAAGATCCCTACTACATTGTATAAAGCTATAGTAAATTTGCATTGAACACAGACGAAAATAACAACGCAACAAGACAGGTTTAACCCAACAAAACCCCTAGGCAGACAGTGAAACCAGAAATCTCTAGCCAGTCCAGTCACCATCAGTCTTTCTCTAGACCCCGTTGTCAACTTTCCATGTGGGCTTCAGAAAGTGATAAAAAAGTCGCGGACCTAAAAAAGGGTGGCATAAACAAGAAAACCGGTCTGAAGCGACTTTTAATTTTAATCATCCACCACTTACGGCAAATGAGGCGGCAGCGTCTAAGAGGTCCCTTTAACCAGAGATGGATTGCTTCGCACACCACCTGCCCCGCCTCTTTGCCGCAGTTCCGTGTAAACGGAATACTCGTGCAGTCCAGATACTCTTGCGTGTACCTGCAACTAGTGTGGGTTTGTATATTCAAATATACATATACAAATTTGTATATATATACAAATGTTTTGGATATACATATACATATACATATACAAACGGACTGCTGATGCAATATTCAATATACATATACAAACAGACTTGATATACAAACGGTTTGTATATTTTCATTTGTATATTTTTGCAGTAAGTAGTTTAGCACATTTTGGCCACTTTCGTACAGTAATTGAGATATTTTTACAGTTTCTTTGGGTGTTTTTGTATTTTGAGCCTATGTCTTCAACTTTTCCAGAAGAATTTGTTAAATTTGCGGTTTAGCCTCGTCTGCATTAAGACCAAATATTATTCATCTTCGTTTTAGAAGTATTTCGCAATGAGTTTTGCTGTTTGAAACTGAAAAAATGGAATAGTAGACACGCTCAACGACGAAATTGATAATCGAATCCCGCACGTTTCCCTTTTTGTTTCATCCCAGTTTTAAACGTGTTATCATTTTTTCAGATAAACCCGTTCAGCCATTCTCCCTACTGATGCGTAACAACGATTTCAGGGGCTATTTCTGCTTAAAACTATACCTATGTACGAGCCTAGTAGGCCTGAATCGAAGACTAAAGCCAGAACCTAAGCCTTAACATATCTGTTAACCTAAAACTAAGGGGTGTACCTAAAGCGTAAGTTTGAATTTGTTGCTAGCATTTGTATTACTTAAAGATTATCGACCACCGGTGACTTACCCACACCGCACAAAAAATTTCTTGATATTACAGATCCTAAAAAGCCTGAGTTTTAGCAACAACATAAATTTTAGCTGGTAAAAATTTTAGACTGAGGGCAGTATCACTTAATAGAGTTCGCACCGGTTGGGAGAACTGCCTGAAATCGGAATACACTCATGCAATTTGAGAATATTTCACATTGGCTAGCCCTACAACGCCCTACCATATGACAATGACACCCGTCATGGTACCCCTAACCCACCTGGTTTGTCGAAATCATGCTTTCCAGCAGAAAATTTATAATATTCTTAATATACAAATATACAAAAAAATATGCAATATTGAAATTTTGTTTGTATATGTATATATACATATACATATACAAACTAATGTGCATTTGTATATATACATATACATATACATATACAAACGAAGTGGGCATATATGTGCCCACGTTACCTGCAACCGCCGGACGTTCAACTACCAACTACTAAAGGCACTAAAGGCTGTACAGCTAAGCTAGCTTTTGCTGCTGAATTGCGAGAGAAGCTGCGTGCATTTCACTGATGCATGACGCGCTGATTATCCGATTTTGACACAGTGCACAATCCCTCCTTATTTGGCTTCTATTCAGCACAGTGATCTGGTTTCAGGCTTCTATGTAGGTTCGGGATGAATGAACGTTAGGATGCAGTTAGACTTAGTTTTAGATTCAATCTTAATCTTAAGTTAATATGGTAGGTTTCCGCTAATGGGGGTAGTGTCCCACAATTGCCGAATGTTTTCTCAGAAAATCTGCAAATTGCTACCGTAGTATCTCTTGTTTTCGTGTTGAAAAACCACAAGACTATGTCAAAGTATGGTAGCTAGAAACAAACGGATCTAAAGAAAAACGAAAAATTTTGCAGAAAACAGAAACCGAGTGGATTCTGAACGGCCTATAGCCCCATCAAGCAAGTTTGAAAAATAGAAGCCCATTGCCATGCATTTTAGAGAAAATATCGTTAAGCATACCCCAAGCCTAAGCCTAGCTTAAACCTAAGCTTTGTTAGTTACAAGTCGGTTTGGTAAGAAATATATTACCGACAGAGTTTGTCCCGGTGATGTTGAATCTTTTTCGTAAAGTCCTCCTGGCATGTTTGCAGTTCTTTTCGGCATTTCTGTTGCGTAGAATTGAAACAATCCCAATTTTTGACGATCACTAAATAAGGACAAGTCTCTAAGTCAAAAAGAAAAACAACCCCGCAGATTTTTTAGTTTTGCAAAAACAGCCGAAAATCTCAACCGATTTGAATGAAGCTTTGCTGAATGATAGATAAAAGCTGTACAGGCTATGCTAGGTTTCACTGCCGAATTGCGAGGGAAGCGGCGTGCATTTCACTTGTGCATGACGCGCTGATTATACGATTTAGATACAGGGACACTATCCCTCACTTGTTTGGAACCGAGGGCTTCTTTTCAGCACTGTGATCAGGTTTTAGGCTTCTACGTAGGTTCGGAATAAATGAACCTTAGAATAAGCTTTCGGTGGCCTGGGTGGCACAGTTGTTAAAAAATTTTTTTTCTTTGAAGGCCAAAAATTTTGGCTTTTTATAAAACAATTTTTAAAAGGAAGTCTTTTAAATCGTCTTAAATAGGTCCAGCATGCTAGTACAGGTACTTACAACAAATTTTTCACTTTTGCACCTCGAGTCAGTTAAGAAACCTGTTCGAAAACGACAACACAGGTCTAAGCACCACAGGGAAAACAACTTTGTTGACACCGTTAACACGATACGTATACACGTGTCAACGCATCGTGTATGCACACCGTGTAAACCGTGTCAACGATATGTATACACGCTGGAGTGCGTCTCAGAGTTGACACCGTAAACACGATGCGTTAACACGTGTATACATACCGTGTTTTCATATCGTGTTAACGTACCGTGCTAACCGTGTCAACGCAACGAACTAACCGTGTCACCGGCTCCATATTTCATGCAGGTTTCTTTCGCTTATTCCTCCTCATGCATGCTTTAGACCCGTGTGTTTGTTGCTCGCCTTGCAGACATGAACTCGAATTAAAAAACATGTGGACACTGTGGGAAGGCGGTTGAGAGGAGGAATCTTTATGGCCACACTTCAGTCTGCTTTAAACGATCAGGTTTTATTTCGCCAATTAAGTCCGGGTGGAAGTCCGTGAAAACGAAAATATTCCATACTTTTGCCGCGAGCCAACGTTTTGTGCGCACAAAGACATGTGGCTACTGCAATTTTAGAGGAGAACGCCGCGGGATTCTATTGCATGAGAAGCAGTGTATATTGCATATTTATAAGTCAGAGACCGGCTCTCAAGCATTTGCAAGGTCAGAGGCTGGAAAAATCATCAAAAGCAATGGGATTTATAATTTTAGCAATTTTCTGAAATGATTTTTAGTTTCACTTGGGTGAAAATCGTTTCTATAAATAATTTGGGCTAAGAGAAATGTTTCTATGTGTGCCGTAGTTTAAGAGGCGTTGCAAAAAAAATCGGCCAGGTTGCCTTATGAGGGCGGCGGATGGAATTTTTTGACCCCCCATTTTTATTCGCTGATCTGAACCACTAAAGTGTGGATATTACAAAACCCAGCCGGTTCGGCTGGGGGCCTACCCATTCCTGAGAAATCGGCGCCCAAAGTTGAAAAACCATGCTTTTTCGAGCCCGCCGATTTTTGACCGACTTCCATCTTTGACTGGGCGCCGTAAGCGAATTTTTAAAGTAATCCTCACCAAATCTGGAACATTTATAGAACCAATGACGCTCTTTCATTTGCACCTATCGACATCGGAGGCGGATTGTAATTGCCGATTTGACAAGCAGTTTTTTGCAGAGATTAGGCCGAAAAACACGTCTTCAGAAATACATATGTTTCACATGCGTGGCATCGAGCTATCCGGCTACAAATTTAACACAAAATAGCCCATGAAATGTGCTTTCGAAAACTGGTTTCAAATTTTTTGGATCTCTTCTAGTTTTCAAGTTATGGCCCTTCAAACTTTAGTGTCACGCACGGCCATTTTCCCCTTTTTAGCACGTTAGGTAATGGCAATTTGAGCACTGCAGTGCTGTAAAATCGTTGTTGAAGCGTTATAATATAATCTGACTTTGTAAATTAACTGCTGACACATCCTGAAAGTATTATGGTTGTGAAGGCGAGGTCGTACTTGCTTGTGAATTCTTAAACATGCACGCTGCAAACGCTATTGGTAGAGTGAAGGAAAACCACCGTTATCTTAGTTGCTGTTTTGATTTGAGTGGAATGTCTGCATCAACACCGTCTAAATGGCCGAAGGTATTGATTATTGTTATAAATCTGATAGGTTGCCTGGATGTAGGGTCCTGATGCTGTCATTTACTCTTTTAAACGCAGCACTTTGCTGTAGTCATATGATGCAGTTTTGCACGGTTTGGAGGACAGTGTGGTCCCAGTATAAGAAGCACACTAAACACAGTGCTGACGAACTGGTTACTCTCGGCACCTGTACCACCGATACACCATCCTAAGCAAAAAAGCATGGTGCCCCTTCTTTTATATGTATGTACAGTAATGCAGTGTTAACCAACGCCTAGCCTAGTAGCGCGGTGATTTTCAAGATTTCTTAGAAACCTAATATACATATATTATTGCTGTCATAAATGGGCCAGGCGGTGGGTATACATTCCCCCCCTCAGTCGGTCATTCCCCCTCACCGATTTTTTTTCTTTTTAAAGGCAAAATAGGTGATTTTTGGAGGTTTTTGGGACCGATTCCTGAGATGACCTCCAAGCCCCCCTATGGATTTTTCCGGTACATATATGATTGCTGTTGTTTTGCCTTTTAATTTAGCGATTTTTGGCACAGTTTTATTACATACTTCTAGTTTATTCGGTCAAAACTTGCCGCGTTGGCCTAAATCTCATGAATTATTTAGCTACTGTGGTCAGGTGTTGGTTGAGAAAGTACCTGATTATAGAACAGGTACAGGTACTTCGAAAACACAATCAGGTATCAGGTTTAGGTATAGGCATTCACAAAATGCAGGTATCTGGTATTTTGTCAGAAAAGTTAAACTGTTGCATACATGGGCCGGCGGGGTAAGGGGGGTATACCCCTCCCCCTCGGCTGATCATACCTCCCCCACCCCCCTCGTGCTAAAAACGCATTTCCAGGCGTTTTGGAGCTTTTTGAAATTTGGGACCACCCTCCTGATGAAAACCCCCTACCCCCTCCCCCAGGTCGGCCCGGAGCTATTACATGTGTTTGAAATTGAAATTGAAATTGAAATTTTTACTTCCCAGGCACACTACAGAAAAGTACATGAACACGACACAAAATGAAGAAACAAATTAGCACGTGCAAGGAAGAAGGATTGAATTAAGCCAATTGGTTATTTAAGAACTCAACCCTATCTGTTAGTAAAACGCGAAAGGTCGATGCGACTGACTGCCTGTTGAAAAGCTTTTAAAGACTGAGAGTGAACGATTTCATCTGGCAGGCTGTTCCAAATCGGAACAACCCTGCCAGCAAAAACATTATGTCTGACATTAGACCGAGCAGTAGGTACAGAAAGTTGTAATGAATGGCTGCGAGTGGTAGTAGATGGAGAGAGCGAGAAAAATTGCTGATATGGCATGTCCATCAGGCCATGTAACAGTTTAAAAACGAATACAAGATCGGCTTGTATTCTACGTACATCCAGGTATTGAAGGCCCGTAGCAACTAGACGGACTTCATATGGAAGTGCACTTAATCCAGGAATCCGCGAGGTGAAAAACCTCTGAACAGATTCAATCTTCTGCACATCTTTGACTAAATATGGAGACCAAACTTGAGTACCGTATTCCAACTTAGGGCGGACATAGGTTTTATACATTTTGACCAGAAAATCGGGATCTTTTAGCTCAAATGTTGACAAAATTAGGCTTGAGACTACTCGGGCTTTCTTAGCAATTAAGTTACAATGAGCAGAAAATTTCAGATCAGGAGTAACATAGACTCCTAAATCTCGCACACAGTCTGAAGATGGTATAGAAATACCATCTACTGTATATTCGTACATACGATTTAACCGGGGGTACAGGTGCAGAACTGACGACTTATGTAAAGCTATTTTTAACTGCATTGTTTCCGCCCACTGGAAAACGGAATTTAGGTCTTGCAAAAGTGCAAGGTTATCATCTAGAGTAGGGACATGAAAGTAGATTTTAGAGTCATCCGCAAACAATTTTATAGTGCTAAACTTCAGCACCTTGGGTAAGTCATTGATGTAAAGCAAAAAGAGAAGGGGACCTAAAACAGAACCCTGAGGGACACCCGACTGAACTGGTGCCCAATTCGAATGATAACCATTAATGCACACCCTTTGGACACGGTTACTCAAAAAAGCCTTTAACCAATTTAAAAGCTCCCCAGAGACACCGTAAGCTTTTAGTTTCTGGAGCAATTTCTGATGGCTTACAGTATCAAACGCTTTTGCGATATCAAGATAAATGACATCAACAGGTATACGTTGATCAATCGAGATAGACCAATCATTTACACAGCTCAATAGCTGCGCAATGGTTGATCTACCTGACAGAAATCCAAACTGATCCTTCGAAATCAGTGACGATCTTACAAGATATTCAAGTATAGCTTGCTTTATTACTTTCTCCATTAGTCTACATGAAGTACATGTAAGACTAATAGGCCTGTAATTAACAGGAATGCTAGGATTTCCCGATTTATAAATAGGGGTAACATCGGCTGCAAGCCAATCTTTTGGAAGGGCAGCGGTAGCCATTGATACACGCATAATTGTACAAAGGCTCACACAAATAAGCAGAAAGTCGTTTTAAAAAGATAGTAGGGATTTTATCTGGCCCAGCTGATAATTTTGGTTGAGCATCATGCAAGAGGGAGTACAGTAATTCAGGAGAAAAATGTGTGATGGTGTGATGACTGATTGTATCCAATTTTACTGGCCAATTATTATTTAAGTTTCAATTAGCATACATGGGCCGGGGGTAAGGGGAGTTTACCCCCTCGCCCATCCCTCCCCTCCAGGAGGAAGAAAATTTTCGCTTATTTAAGGCAAAATAGGCGTTTTTTGGCCTTTTTTCGGGGGACCCCCCCCGCCCCGAGGTCTCCATACCTCCCTCCGGATTTTTCCGGCCCATGTATGAACTGTTGTTATTTCATTTCAGTGACTATGGTATACGTAATTCTGAACCAGTTCATTTCATACAGTACATTTGTTTGAATAATAATAGCAGCGATTGCAAACAGCATGCTACTGCTTCAAATGCTATTCATTTGGCCTGATCAGCTCAATAATCTCATCTCATAAATCTGTCAAATTAGTTTTCCATCATTGGTATTTCAGATGTTTCTCCTTATCTCCTTGTGCTTTGCAACAGTAGCCATGCAAACTGTTTTGGATTCTTGCGCTGGCTCGTCGAACTGCCATTTGCATCTACTATATTTACTCATTCAGCAAAAAATGTGATAAACAAATTCAGCATAAGCTTAGCTGCTATGATAGGTTGGTGCTCCTTTGTGTGATGCACAATGTTCAGAATCTCTAATGGTATGACTTTTTACGCAATTCTGGCTTTTCAGAATGAGTAATTTCTAGAAACTACGACTATATCTCTATTAGTGAAACTCTGCAATACTGTAGCTGTTGCTTAACTAGCGCATGTACATAGTAACGAAAATCTTGCGACATTCTTGAGCTATTGTTCAGTTCTATTACCTTATATCTTATTGGTTCTACATGTATATCTAAAGCACTGTTTATGTCATAGTCGTAATGTGAGATGTACCGGTATATGGTGAGATTTACAGACAGTACCACTACCATCCAGAACTGCAGCTAGGCATGATTAAAGAAAGCATCCAGAACAATTGCACATGTGTCGGGACTGAATTTACAATGTTATATTATATTAATACAACGCTTTATCGACAATGTAATGCCTTCGAAACAGTCCAGTTCCATAAATGCCATTACCTAACGTGCTAAAAAGGGGAAAATGGCCGTGCGTGACACTAAAGTTTGAAGGGCCATTACTTCAAAACTAGAAGAGATCCAAAAAATTTGAAACCAGTTTTCGAAAGCACATTTCATGGGCTATTTTGTGTTAAATTTGTAGCCGGATAGCTCGATGCCACGCATGTGAAACATATGTATTTCTGAAGACGTGTTTTTCGGCCTAATCTCTGCAAAAAACTGTTTGTCAAATCGGCAATTACAATCTGACTCCGACGTCGATAGGTGCAAATGAAAGAGCGTCATTGGTTCTATAAATGTTCCAGATTTGGTGAGGATTACTTTAAAAATGTGCTTACAGCACCCGGTCAAAGATGGAAGTCGGTTAAAAATCGGCGGGCTCGAAAAAGCATGGTTTTTCAACTTTGGGCGCCGATTTCTCCGGAATGGGTGGGCCCCGAGCCGAACCGGCTGGGTTTTGTAATATCCACACTTTAATGGTTCCGATCAGCGAATAAAAATGGGGGGTCAAAAAATTCCATCCGCCGCCCCCTGCCCGATTTTTTTTTGCAACGCCTCTTAAATACGACCTGCCGACTACCATCAGTGAAAAATAATCTGAACTGTTGTATAGCATTTCAGTGATAAAGGCGTTTTAATAGCTTGATGAGCAAATGTTTGGAATTAAAAGAAGAAAATAGTACAATAGAGAGCATAGGATCGATAATAATAGCCACGGTGCCAGGCAAGTGATGGGAGCCGGTGAGCTAAACACGTGATATCGATATGTATACACGGTCCGTATACACGTGTCAACGATATGTATACACGGTTCGTTAACACGGCCTACCCAAGGGCGTGTTTACGATATGCAAACACGATGACATGACACGGTTAACACGCTCACAAGACACGGTTGACACGCTCCGCAAACACGTGTATACGGACCGTGGCAACCGTGTCAACAAAGTCGTTTTCCCTGTGCACTGCCTGTAACTGCATAATTTCACCGAAAATTGTCTTTGAGGCACATCTAGGTGAATCCTAAGGAAGGATTTTTTAAGCAGTCGTTGTTAGGCGCAATGCAAAAGAAGTACAGTATTTTGCGGGTTTCTGGATAAAATGTTGGCTGCTTCCAAAGAATTTACTAAAAATTGTATGTATGTACGTGAGTTTTCACACTTTTTCCCTTAAGTTGCATATTGATTTTTCAAAAAAAAAATTTTTGAGCCATCAAAAAAAGCTTTTTTTTAAAAAAAGTCGTTTTTAAAAATTTTTGACCCTAACAACTGTGCTGGATGGGGCTTTGTGCCGACAAGAGCTAGTGGGACTTTTCCGGTGAAATATCCGAGTGTGTGTGACTAATTTAGTAAAGTCTCCTTAGCCCTCAGATGTGTAGTAGGAAAGGAATCTGTTTTATTATGAGGTGCAACGAAATGGTAAAAGTCGTTCTGGTTCATTTCCAAAATCACTGTTTTGACGTTGAGAGCAACTAACTCAAAATTACTATAGCCAACAGAGTGCCTTGGGGGCCGTCCATAAACGACGTCGTTCCAGAGGGGGGAGGGGGGTAGCAAAAAACGATGTAGCTTTTTTCGGAATTTTAGGGAACTATGAATGTATTATTTTCGATTTATGTACATTCTGTCAAAGATTTCTACATTCAGAAAAGCTTCCCAGATTGGCTGAAGGGATCTATTCAATTCATTGTACAGTATGGCAACAAGAAAAAAATGACAGTACTGCATGTACTGCACTTTTATCGGGGGGGGGGGGGTAAACGGAAAACGACGTCGCCTAGGGGGAGGGGGTCCATAGAAACGACGCAAGGCGATTTTGGGGGGAGGGGGGTCCGAAAAATCGGGATTTTGGAACGACGTCGTTTAAGGACGGCCCCTTGACAAAAATTTAACTTGTCTTTCAAGAAATTCACTTGTCTTTCATTCAAAAAAAAGATTCACACAAATGTGTTGTGAGATTTACTACTGTTAAAGTAAGAATATCTGTTTTTATTGTTTTGTGTCGGATCGTATTAATTATGCAGACGACGACTGATAGGTAAGACGGAGAAGAAAACAAACCATCGTAAGCTTTGCCACATTGGAACTGTAGTTCGTTGGCAATCAAATTGTAGAGCTTTGCATCTGGCGTTGGAACACCCATCTCCTCCAAGGCCGAAACAGTCAGACATTGGTTGATTTGCTTCTGTCCCATGCATGTGATGTAGCTCTTTACCGCTCTAGACTTAGTTCTACAGAAAATAAATAACCGTAACCTTTGTACATAACATAACGTTTACGGCCTAATAAACCAATATAAAAAATATTTGGAACAAACGAAAAAGCTGCAAAACATGGCTATTCGCTCAAATTGAGCCAGTAGCAGTCTTTTGAAAACTTATTTATAATTTTTAGCGCCGCTGGTAATGGCAAGAGAAAGTTGGGTATACAGTAGATGTCACTGAATACATAGAATCTGCAAAAACTGTCAATACTTATACTACTATAAAATATATTTCCCGGTATTAGAGAATGTTTGAACCGGGATTGGGAACCGCGGAAAATACCGGGATCCCAGTTGCATCACTATGAAGCCTGCTGAAAACGCATTTCCTTCTAGGGATTTTGGAACTTTTTGAAATTTTGGACAACCTCCTTAGGCGAAACCCCCTCTTGACCCTTTCCTGCCGCAAACCGCCCTACCACCTCCTTCAACGACCTGTTATATCTATGACAGTGTACACAAACCAACCGGCAGGTAAACTTGAATCCATCCTGACCCTGTTGCAGAATTAAATCAGAGATAAATTTGGCAAACTCCTGTGCAGTTTTCGGTTCCATCTTCGCACCCAAGTCTTTGAGAAAGGCCGTATTGCAGTTCTTGAATTTGACGACGTCGCATTTTTTAGCTTTAGCTCTTCGCACAGTTCTTCCTGTGGCACGGCGAACTTGCCTACTCCAATCGGTTGCAGAAAGATTGGCATCTTGGCCAATTGGCAAGACACAAGAGTGGCTACAAATTGCAATAGTCAAGTTGTGCTTTAGCAAATTTACTACAAACTTGGGTGGATGAATTGTAAGCTGTAGTAAAAGCTTACCAAGTGCAAGCAGTAAAAGGCACTTGAGTAGCATGGTTGGTTGTAGTAAAAAGCGACTGTACTTTTAGATGAAGACAAGCCAACGATAGTCCAGACAGGAAACAGGTTTTCGAAAAAAAGCGGTCCTATCTGGACAACCTTTGACTGACAGGAACGGTTAGTCAGAAACATTTTGATGCCTCATCTAAATGCAGTCAGGCACTTAACAAGGTTTATGGTACTGGTAGACCTAATTCGTAGTACTACAAACTAAACTACATTAATAAAAATTTCAGCAATCTTTTAAGAATTTATTTATTCTTTCATTAAAAAGGATTCATTCGAATCGGTTGAGATTTGCGGTTTCTACACCGAAAAATCTTCGGGGTTGTTTTTTTGGCGCACCCTGTACAAGGTTTGAGTGCCACTGTGGACGGAATTCAATCAAAATTGATGCGTACAAATTTGTTTAGGATTTATAGGCGTGAAAGATGCAGAAAAACGAGATAATCTTTTCTATTTGCTAGAAAAATCCGAGGGCGGTTGGAAATATAGTTTCAGACGGGGTACGCCCTAAGTCGGGTGGGGTCAAAACCCCATGACCCACGGTTAGATGTATGGAGCTAGCGGCGGCCTGAGGGTGAGCCCTCCACAGCCCCCTACCTTGCCCATGTCTGCCCCTAGAGCCGGAGCTACACCCCGTCAAAGTTGGGTAGCCACCGATAACCGTGTTTTTGGCCATTTTTCAAACTTATGCTTCAAAAATAATGAGTCAAAAATAATAAAGCCCGGGTCAGGATCAGCCTCTGACAGCACCGATAAGCTTTCTGGGCCAGAGAAATTCGAAATGAGAAAGCTTGTCGATGCTGGCCAGATTTTTAGATTCAAGATAATACAGGACCCACCCACCCTTATATTAGGTATGGGCGACCATTTTTAATAATTCGCGCTACGACCATGAAAATATGCTGAAAGGGCCGATAGCATGACCGCATAGGACAATTCAGGCAAAAAACCGCATTCGATTTCAGTAAAAATGAGAAAAATGCGATTTAATGACAGCCGCCAGCGAAGGACTTTTCTATGGCGCACTTGGCACCATTTTTATTATGCGCAATATATTTGAGTAACTCGCGCTACAAGAAAAAGTTTATGCTAAAACGGCGATAGCATGACCGGATGCGATAAATTACGCAAAAAACCGCACTTGATTTCATGAAGAATTAGAGAAATTCATATTAAAAACAGTTTTTGTGCGAGCCGCGCAGTTTAGTAATTAGCATTTGGTCGCACGTTTGAACTGGGACTGATTTTCTGTGGCGCGATTTACGAAGATGCAACCCACTTGATTGTTTAAAATCTACTAGAAGGCCGTGAATATCCGTAACACAGCTAAATTAATGCGAAAAAGTATGATTGCAAGCGTTGCACAAAATAAAATACTGAAATGGGAAAAATTTAGGGTTACAGAAACTTCAACACCGTTTGTGGGGTTAACGACAAACAGCAGAGAGCCAATTCTTGTATCATTCGAAAGCCTGAAGTCTACTGTACTCAGAACCGATTGAAACCCTTTCGCCAAATTCATCGTTTTATCACAACAATCAGGAACACGAAAAAAGTCCACGAAAAAGCCGATTTTCAGTAGTTAAGAAAGAATCCAATTTGTGGGGACCGCGTCAAACTGCGTTAAGAAAAAGAGTGGTGCTATATAGGTAACAAGTTACGCTGATTTCAAATCCGATTGAAACCAATTTAAATAAATACTCCTTTCAACAGAAAATGGACGCTGAAAAACGACGAATTCAGTTTTTGAGAAAAAAATGCCCTTTAACGGCTGAATTATGGTTCAAAATGCATTTTATTCGATAGCTCGTACTCTGTTTCATATAAGTACATCACTTCCTACCATCAATAACCGAACATAAAGAAGAATTTGCGCTTGAAGTTGCGAAAACCGTTTTCGGACCATATTTTGCCCGTATTTTTATATTTTCTAAACGGCGCAGCCGGGCGAAGCGTGCCCATCCCTACTTATATTACTCTGAAAATTTTGGCTAAGTTTGTCACTTCAACCACCAGTTATGCATGTGTTAATACTTTTACGGCCATAAATAGATAAATGCCCCCCTGTAAAAAATCGGCAAACACAGTGTGATTGATTCGTTAAGCAATAAAATGATGTTGTTCTAAACTCTAAAGATCCTTCTTGTTGTTGTTGTTGGCGTCAATGCCGCGCCGCCCAATGAAAAATGGAGCAAAATGAAACAAAATGAATACTCTATGCGGCACATATCATATTACCCTTTCGTCATTCGGCCAGTTGTGATGACGACATTATTGACACCTGTTTTTCTGTTGTTGTTTGTGTCAAATTTCTTACTCGCCACGTATTTTTACGAAATAGTCATCGTTATATCCGGCTCCGACGAGTTTGGAGGCCACTCTCGACGCATTTACAAGAAGCAAATTCTGAGAGCTTTTGGACAAGTCTGCAGGTACGTTGTACACGGCTAAATGTCCTAGCTAGCGGCGCGCCGCCGGTTGAACGGAAGTAAAACCAAACTTCACACAAACATCAGTGCCCTGAGTACTAGAAGGCAGCAAAACTTCAGACCTGTCCATTGCTTAAACGATCAGTTTCACTTAGCTGAACCACTTTCAAGCATACCGGAGTTTTCCACCTATAAGACTGGTTCTTATAACAGGAAAATGCCTAAACTTGGGATCACATTTTTACACCAGTTATAAGACCCGGGTCTTGTACAGTAGGTAGAAAATCTATACTTTACAATTAAAACTCGATGTTCTGCATGAAAAGCATAAAATACACTGGTTTTGATCTTTGCAACAACTGACTCTACGTTTAAGTCTGAATAGCTCAGTTTTAAACAAGTTTTGCAAATTAGGCAATTAGAAGCTCCAATACGCTTATAGCAGCTATCTAAACGTATCAAATCAAGAACTTTACCAAGATTGCGCAGTTTTAGAACGATTCTTGAACGACCTGAGTTCAAAAACTCCGTATTCATTATATAGTTATCTTGTGGAAATATATACGAAAACGCACCATTCTGAGCTTAGGCCCCAGTCTTATAACTAGAAAATGCCCCCTGACAGAGCCTGCTTTCTGACCACCTGTTATAAGACCCGGGTCTTATAATCGGAAAAGAAACCCAGTTATAAGACCCCGGTTTTATAACCGGAGGGGTCTTATAGGTGGAAACTCCCGTAGACTGAGACAGCCTGTAGAGAGGAGACTAATTGAACAAAAATAAGAGAAACCATACATGTAATAGGGGAGTCTGGGGGTCTGCCCCCACTCGATTTAGGCCAGCCCCCCCCCCCCCCGGATGGCCCCCCAAGACGATTTCGCCGACCCCCCTCCGATTTTTCTGGCAAGTAAATTTTTGAGCAAATTTTTGCATTTTTTTTCAATTTCAGGCACAAAAATTGCCAAAATCGCCTGCAAAACAGCACTTTTTAGCTGTAATTTAGCCCAAATTAGCGATTTTTGGCAATTTTTAGTCCAGAAATATAGTGTTGTTAGGCTCTTTTTTCAAAAAAAGCCTTCTTTTAAAAAAAACTTTTTTTGAAGGCCCATTTCGAAAATTTTTTATTTTATTCACAGTACGGAAATTTTGGGGGAAAATCGCTGAATTTAGCCTCAGATATATATTAGCAGTGCAGTTCTATCAATTTCTTGCCTATTCTAAGCCTAAAAATAGGTTTTGGAGGGAAGCCGCCACTCTGTGAGCAATGCTTCAGGTAGAATGTCGGCTCTCAGGCTGTAACACTATGTTTGAACAAAAGTATCAGCTTTTGTATTTAAAGTTGCTTCTGATAGATCCTTCCATCTCCTACAAGCTATATTTCATGATAGGAAAAAATTTTGAAAAAAAAATAAAGCTTTTTTTTGGCTTTAAATAAAATTTTTTTTACAACTCTACAAAAATAGCGATTTTTTCGATTTTTGAACGTTTTTTAGTGTTCAACCCCTCTCACAAAATTTTGGCTCAGACCTCCCCCAACCTTCCTCCCCCCACCGGCGGATGATCTGTTACATGTATGAGAGAAACCAATAAATTATGACCTCAAACTGTCTATTTTCCGCTCAGAATGCATAAACTGTTTTTAGTCGATTCACAAGCTCTTCCAAGGTAGCAGTTGTGTGGGCTGAACCAAACGCCAAAGACCGGTTCAAGACAGTGCAGCGGTTGGGTTCGTTTGCTGCAGCTGAGTCTAAACTAGCGCTGTGGATGAATCAGACCAGCCCTGCTAGACTGTCCGAGGAATCGGGCTTGCTTGGGGCACATGAATTTGCCGTGAAGCAGGTCTTTTCGTCCAAGCAGGATACACTCAAGTTGCTCATCATTTTCACGCATCAGTCAGTCGTAGGATCGGAGATTAGCAATTTACTTCCAGCTAAGTGTGACACAAAGGTACTTACAAGTACAGTACTGCTGCTTTTGAAGATAGTACAGTACATTACAGTATCTACAGTACTCTGCAAGTGAACTGACTTACTCAACGTACTGCACTGTAAACTGTTATTGCACTTCACTCTTACAGCGTGTAAAGTGGCGTATAACTCGCTTTTTGCGAATTTGTCGGGAATTTTGGAGCTTGGAAATTTAGCAGCTGACTCATTAGCCCATCCGCGAATTTAAAAGAGCTGGACGGTCGCGAATTTGCAGAATTCCCTACCTCTGTTTGGGAATCAGCTAGAATTCGGGCCCACATAAAAAGGGCGGGAATCCTAGCAAATTCTCAATGAGTCATCTGGTAATTGTATGGGAATCAAGAATCAAGATTTAGCGGTAGTTGCAAAGGAGATACTGTTCCCTGCGCTTTGACTTACTCCTCTTAGAGCTTACACTTCGGCGTTCAGAGAGGGGGGTGGGGGTAGGTATAAAACTCAACCCAGTTCAAGTTTCCAACTGCCAAAAGTGGTAGTTGACGGTCGAAAAGTATCTTATTAATAGCTTCTACTATACTATGTAAATTTTATTGTAAATTTTTCAATGTCGGACACAGTACCAAGTTTAGTCGGGGGTATCAGCCAAAAACGTCGTAGTTTTTAGGGGGGTTGTGCTGAAAACGTCGAAAAACGGCGGGAAGGACGTGGGGGTGCAAAATTTTGATTTTTTTTAACGTCGTCATAGTGTATGGACGGCCACTTTATCTGTCTGTGGAGTGGCGGTCTATACAGTCTCTTATCTTTTAGGCGCTTCTGTACGTCATTGTATTTCCATGGGGTAAAAGTTGCAAGCGTGCCATAGACAGAATTCAACAATTCAACACCAGAATTGACATGCTCAATGTCTACCCTGAAGATACCGCTATTTGCTCACACGACAACAAAGCACTGACCAATCTGAAACAGAGTGTAGAAATCAACTTTCCTGCCTTTCAAAGTACGTACTACTCTTATGCTGTGGAACTTGAAACGAATTCGCAACTGGTTTCTATTCTAGGGATCCACTCAACATGCGTGGACATGCATTCCACAGCACCGAAGACATTCACGGCAAAAGTTGGAAAAGCTAACAACCAGTCCTCTTCGCTAACAGAAAATTCCGCTTTCATCATCTGCAGTTCCTGGGCTCTGATTGGTTCCGGCTTGATTGGCTTTATGGGCGGTGCTTCGGCCGTTCTCCTTCTGTTATTGGCTCGTCGCAGGGAGACCACCAATCACCGTCCAGCAGCAGCCAATCAGAGCAAGTGGGCGGGGCTAGTCAAAGCCGCTGACCCGGCTTCGGCTCTGGATGGTCAGAAGGAGTTGCGTAAAAACTTTCTGGACCAGCTAGGAAACGCCCTCGATGTGGAAGCTCAGATTGCACAACTGCTGGATCCGGGAAGGCAGAAAGGAAATGACGTGGCGGAGATTACCGGGAATCGCCGCCGCGCCACGCATCTCAGCCCGCAATCAGACACGCGACGACTTTCGGATCAGCGTTTCTCGGGGTCCAAATCTGATGAAAGACAGGGGTACAAGCGCAGAATGTCGTTGTCTCCCACAATTGCGTATGGAGTCGGTTGGAACGCAAGCAATTGAGAAGAGTGCATGTAACACAGTCAGGCACTTAACGTCCTTTATGTACGATATGTACGAATGTACCATATACATATGGTGCCAGTACCATAAACGGCGTTAAGTGCCTGACTGTAACAGGGGTCTGTCTCCAAGACGGGGACCCTCGAAACGATTTCCACCTCGCCGGCACAGTTGGTGTAGTGGTTTAGGCCGCATAGCCACTGTGCGCAACGTCGTGCGGTCATCCTCTCAGCGCGTCAAGTTTCTTGCCGCAAAGAGTTGGTCGTCGGCATAAAGCTCCACCCAGGCCACCGAAAGCTGGTGACAGCTAGTAGGTAAATGGGAACCGACTGGATCTGCCGTTGCACCGAAGCCACTCCACAAAGCATGCTGCGTTGGGAAGAAGATCTACGATGTCACAAGCTGTCTGAGAAACCAACTATGCGGGAGCCCTCTGGCATACGGGGTACCGGCGGCCGTCGGGAGCTGTCAGCATCATGGTATCGACACGCCGGCCGCCCTCCTGCTCCTGGTGACAGGCGCCCAGCAGCATGGCTAGGAGTGGCTGGCAGTGAAAGAATGGCAACGTCCGAGATGACGAGTCACGGGGCTTAGCGAAATGGACCTGGAGTCTGATCGTTGGCCGTAAGGCCCCCGCAAATTGGATCGGATCGGATTTCCCCCTCTCACAAATAATTTTTCGAGCAATTTATTTTCTTCAGAATGTCACATATTTCTGTCTTGCCCATCCATCAGCAAAGGGGGTTGAGGGTGTTGCACCCACCTCAGGCTCTGACCTACCATCCTCAGGCCACCGCAACCCCCTCAGGAATTTTTTGGAAGAATTTTGTGATAAAAGTATGTATGCCTAGATTAGGTATAAGAAACTCAAAATATCTTATTTTAAACTATTTTAACGAAAAACAAGCCAAAAACCTTGATTTTAGCTAAAGATCGGACTTTATGGCTTACCATCCCTCAAACCCCTCGCTGGCGCCGCTACCCCCCTCAGAATTTGAAAATTTACCATTGCCCTCCCTTGCCCCACCCAAGTAACTTTATCAGCAAATTTTGACAATTTGTTTATAATTTCAGCACTAAATTTGTTGAAACAGCACTTTTTAGCTGTATTTGAACTGAAATTAGCGTTTTCGACGATTTTTAGCCGAGATTTTTGTGAGCGTTTCTAGTAGGGAACCCCCCTAAAATTTGCGCTCGTCGGCGCCAGACCGCCAACTCCCTCCCTCAGTTGGCGGTTGACCTGTTACATGTATGTATGGTCAAAAATCCAGGTGTTGTACATACATTGTACGTACTCTGAGCAGAAAGTATACTGTATGGCTTAAAAATAGGTACGATCATTAGGTGTTAACAGTGTTACCTTGTAATGCAGCGATTGTAATCGACTAGTCCATTAACCATAAACGTCTTCTTATCATATACAGTACACGTACACACCGCATGCATCATAAACAAATGTGTACATGGAAATAAATTGGCTTGCAAGAAGAATGAATATTATATCAGCACAATACCTCTCATTCCACCAAACATACGAAGTGATCTTAATTTTGCACATGCTAGGAGGAAGGATGCCGTTTCTCAAGGCAGTTTTCTGGCTGCTATTGGGCCAGTTTTGTTTAGCTGCTGAACTGTACGAAATCGCTATAGTCGTGTCTGGCTCAGATGAATTCGGAGGACACTCAAGACAGATTTACAAAGACAGAATACTTGAAGCTGTCGCTCATCTTGTCAAGTAGGCTTTAGACACGTTTTAGAGACTGCTTAGACTCTGTTACTCACGTTATTTGTTTTCTCTTTAAGCAATGCCATGCAAGATTTGCGTAGGTGTGCATGTGAATAAACTAAAATCAACATTATTGATCCTGGGCGCTGTGGGATGGTGACTGTAAAACTCGTCATCTCGACTCAACTATTGACATACAAATATGCAAACTATTGACATACAAATACATATATGCAAACTATAGTCTGTTCAAAAAATAAGCCACCCGGCGGTTTTTTGCGAATAACTGTTTTGGGAGGCCTCGGGGCGACTTGAGGAGCCTCTTAACCAAAGTTGTAGACAACGTCGAGCTCCGGCCAGGGGTGAATCCTAATCTGCGCGACGCTTCCTCTGAACACTAATTTGCGCAACGTAAAAAATGAGCTTTTTTCTAATTGCGATGAAAATTTGATGACTGCAGAATTCTATGTTTCCCCCTCTATTTTGTGAAATTTTCAAAAAAAACCCCATTTTTCACGATTTTTCGATGCTTTGACCAGCCATATCTCTAGATCGGTTTGGCCTAGATACGTTATGAAAACATCATTGGAGTCGCCAAGGACTCAAGAATCGAATTCTATGGTCATCTAATTTTCATCGCAATTAGGAAAAAGCTCATTTTTTGATGTTGCGAAAATTAGTGTTCAGAGTAAACGTAGCGCAGATTAGGATTTACCTCAGGCCGGAGCTCGACGTTGTCTATAATTTTGGTTATAAGGCTCAATTCGCCCCGCGGTCTCCAAAAAGTTATTCGCAACAAACCGCCAGGTCGCATATTTTTTGAACAGACTATAGCTTGCATATGTACATACGTCAATAGTTGAGTCGAGATGACGAGTTTTACAGTCGCCATCCCACAGCGGCTAGGACCAATAATGTTTATTTTAGTCTGTTCACATACACACTTACGCATATCTTACATGGCATTGCTTAAGGAGAAAACAAGTAACGAGAGTAACAGAGTCTAAGCAGTCTCTGTAAATATTCGTTATAGTGCACAATGCTAATTGATGCTTACTTCTTGTAAGTACCAAGTAAGCAGAATGTTTTTCAATGGAAAAGTTTCCAACTATCCTTCACTCAGGCATTGCTTGGGTTGGGTGGGCCGGCCCGATTTCCAGCTCTAATTCTTTTCCAAAAAGACAATTTGGACGCACATCATTGGAAACATCAAATGAAACCGAGAAATTGTTTGCGAAACTGAAAATAATAAACAAAATAGGCATAAAACTCGTGTTAAACAGCGGCAACCAGGACCAGGTTTGTGCGCTATGTGCAAGATGAACATTACAATACGTGTGCCAAACATCTCCGAAATCGATTCAAAACTGACCAAGTTCTGTTGTTTACAGTGTGCAACCCATTATATGGAAAATTTTTTTGATTTTCAACTTTCAATAGGCCCATAAACTTAAATTCTCCCCCCCCCCTTTTTTTCACGATTTTTTTCTTCGATCGAAAGCAAAAACATAGCGGTACATTGTCATGAAATAAAACAGTTGGGAACATGACTGTGTGGGGGTCAAATCGGTCCCAGAAGGGGTTCAAAAAACATTTTTTCCAGCAATGCAGTCGAGTAGGATATCATTTGAAAGACAATAATTTTCTGATTTTAAATATGCAATTCGCAAGTTCCTACGGTCATTTGGTCCCGAGTTATGACTCAAAAACTATCAGAGGGTTGAAAAAGTGATCCTCTCAAAGATGGCCGGGAAGGTGATAAAATGTCTTTTTATGTCAAATTATACCAAAATGCAAAATTTCAGCCAAATCGGAGACAAAAAGTTGAGATTTGTCCGGAGGTTAAGGAGCAAAAGTCGATTCCTAGAGAAACCGGCTCTTAAAAAGTGCGAGTGCCACCAAATGTGGCAGAAGTAAAAAATCCACCTGTATCGTGTTCAGTTCATACATGTAACAGGGGGTCTGGGGGTCTGCCCCCCACCCGACTTAGGCCAGCCCTCCAGATGCCCCCCCCCCCGAGACGATTTCACCGACCCCCCCTTCCGGTTTTTCTGGCAAGTAAATTTTCGAGCAAATTTTTGCAATTTTTTACAATTTCAGACACAAAAATTGCCAAAATCGCCTGCAAAGCAGCACTTTTAGCTGTATTTCAGCCCAAATTAGCGATTTTTAGCCAAAAAATTGCGATTTTTTTCGATTTTTGAGAGTTTTTTAGTGCCCCCCCCCTCCCACAGTTTTGGCTCAGACCCCCCCCGGCCGGCGCCAGACCCCCCCCCCAACCCCCCTCCCCCCATCGGCGGATGACCTGTTACATGTATGATTCAGTTGATATTTACTTTCAGTCCGTTCCCGTTTTCGGCGAGGGTAGGTCTAGTTTGGACACATCCCAACGCAAAACCAGCCTTTACAAAGGTGATGGAACTGAATTCTCTACTGGAAGCTGTGATTAGGCTTGACGAATGGATGAACCAGGTTGCCTCAGACGCTTTGAGCGAAGAAGCTGGCTTAATCGGCGCTCATCAATTTGCTACAGAGCATATTTTTTCTGCCGACGAAAGTACAGTAAAACTTCTGGTACTGCTAACTCATCAAGCAGTGATCGGATCGGAAATCACTAATCTACTGCCAGAGAAATGCTCTATCAAGGTAAAGCAAAGGCTTGTGTGTTTTGCATTAATTCTATCACATAAATTACTTGCCAGGAATATCGGAAAAATCGTCTTGGGGGTCCCCAACCGGAGGGGGCAGACCTCCGGACCCTTGTTACATGAACGGCCCGAATCTATGCTCAAAAGTGAGAGGGAACAAAGGCCAGTGAGTGGCAACTAATCACGCGGCCTCTAGGCGCTACAATTACCGTATAGAGCGCATCAACAGCTACCGTCGGTTACACAGAGAGATGTGTGAACAAACACTGATTGACGCATCAGTGCAATTGAGCGCTGTACATATCAACCACCGTTTTTCTTACTGAAGCGAAACCGTCTGTCCCAGTAATAGTGCCAGTCTCCTAGATGGTCTGGTGGGTGACGATTCCACTGTGGGTAGCGCTTTTCTTGGGGTCGTGCTGTGCAGGCCCTTGTGCGGTGGCATCAGCTTTGTAAGGAGGAATTTAAAACGGAGGAATTTCCGCCAGGAGGAATTTAAAACGGAGGATTTCCGCCAGGAGGAATTTAAAACGGAGGATTTCCGCCAGGAGGAATTTAAAACGGAGGAATTTAAAACAGGGGAATTTCCACCAGGAGGAATTTCCGCCAGATGAATCTGAAACGAGGCAATCAAAAAGGAGGAATTTCAACCATAGGAATGTCCACCAGAGGAACTTTTTTCGGAGGAATTTCCACCCAACCGAGGTAAAAGTACAATGCTGCATCACAATGAATTGTGATGGTGCAAATAGCATTGCATTTGCATTTTGCACGCACAGTTTCGATTTTCCCCTAAATTTACCGTGTTTTTTTGCTTGTTTTCATTTCACACGCCAAAACTGCCGATTTCAAAATGTTGAGAGCAAAAATAAGTTTATATGAAAATAGAAACATAAGATAAGCCAAGGTGGACTATTTTACTCATAGCCTTCTGATAAATAGAGCGATCACTTCATTTTGTCCGTTACTCATGTTAGGCTGAATATAAAATCAGTTCTACGCAAATAGGCCAGCACGACAAGGTTTAAGGTACATAAAGTATACTAAATAGACACAGAGAACAGTATAGAAAGACGCTTCGCAGCGGCCGACATTGGCTCGGTGTTTCAGTGGGAGTGGTAGTAGTTGGCTTGACTGTGGAGAAACTAGAGAAGTAGTCAGGGAAGTTGGCTTCGCTGTTGCAGTCGGTGGTATTGCAACAGCAGTTGATCTTTACTTCACTATAGTACGGCACCTCCCTCAAGCAGCCCGGATAACCTTTGACTGGTACCCACTTTCTGACATGAAAGCCTTTGCATTGTTTCTCGAAGGCATCGCTCGACTCGCAGCCCGCTACGTAGCGGCGCATCGGACCACTGGTATTGGTGTAGGTGGTGTAGCAGAATTTTCTTGTTACTTTTCCTCTGCATGCTTCTTTTGTCAACTTGTGTCCCCAATGAGGACTGTTCCAGCAGTCGCTCACGTCCACTTCCTCGTCTTCTTCGGCTGAGGAGTGGGTGACGAGGATGAGTAAGCAGCACACAAACAGATGCACTGGCCACATGAGCAGACACATCAACCAAACAAATACAAATACACAAAAAATAATAATCTACTCTCCACACACGCTCTTTCAGACTACTGACGTATTCTCGTGGACAGTGTCAATTCATACCGATGTACTGTTGTACGCAATTGGTATTAGAAATTGATATTTTACTATCATGCAACTCAATTTTCAGTTTGGCATACATATACAGGGTGCGCCAAAAAAACAACCGAGCAGATTTTTTCCTGTAGCAACCGCAAATCTCAACCGAATTGAATGAATTCTTTTTTAAATGAAAGATAAATTTATTGTTGAAAGATTGATGTAACGTTTATTAAGATAGCCTGCTTAGTTCCTGAGATATTTCTCCTCAAAGTCAAAACAGAGATTTTGGCAATCAACAAGAGTGATAAAGAACAACCCAGCAGATTTTATATTTTTGCAACCATGAATCTCAACCGATTTGAATGAATCCTTTTTGAATGAAAGACCATACATGTAACAGGGGGGTCTGCCCCCCACGCGACTTAGGCCAGACCCCCCAGATGGGGACACCCCCCCCCCCCCCGAGACGATTTTCCCGACCCCCTCCGATTTTTCTGGGAAGTAAATTTTTGAGTAAATTTTTGCAATTTTTTACAATTTCAGACACAAAAATTGCCAAAATCGCCTGCAAAACAGCACTTTTTAGCTGTATATCAGCCTAAATTAGCGATTTTTCCGATTTTTAGCCCAAAATTTGCTATTTTTTCGATTTTTGAGCGTTTTTTAGTGCCCTACCCCCTCCCAAAATTTTGGCTGAGACCCCCCCCCCCAACCCCCCTCCCCCCATCGGCGGATGACCTGTTTCATGTATATGTATGTGAAAGACTGATAAATTCTTCAAAGATTGGTGCAATTTTTATTGAGATTCACAGTTTAGTTCTTGAAATGTTTGCCCTCTAAGTCGAAACAGATTTTGGCAAAGAACAAGAGCGATTCCGTTGTATTTCATAATAAAACATATTCCTACTGCTGGGGCTAATGATACTTTAGTGTTGAAGTAAACCGAGTTTCTGTGTCACCAGTAAAGCCATTAGCAGTAGCAGAAATCCGTTTTATTACAAAGTGCAGAATAATAAAAAAATCACTCTTGTTCACTGCCGAAATCACTGTTTTGATTTTGAGAGCCAATATCTCAGGAACTAAACAGAGTACATTAATGAAAACTACAGCAGGCTTTTAAGGATTTATTTATCTTTCATTTAAAAAAGGATTCATTCAAATCGGTTGAGATTTGCGGTTGCTACAGCGAAAAATCTGCTGGGTTGTTTTTTGGCACACCTTGGACATATGCCAAACTGAGGGCAAATATCTCAGGAACCAAGCAGCGTATTTTAACAAAAGTTTCACCAATCTTTCAAGAACGTATCTATATTTTATTTAAAAGAGATTCGTTCAAATCGATTCAGATTTACGGTTGCTACAATAAAAAATCTGCCGGCTTGTTTTTAGCACAGTCTCTATACGTATTGCACGGAACGCAGTGGCTACGCTATTTTGTTTCACTCATATGTAGCTATGGATGCAACGCATAGTAAAATACTGCATACCACATAGTATGCGGTATTCCAGGAAGGAACCGCATAATACCGCATATTTAACGCATAGTGGTCAAAATTAGGTTTCTGCTCAAAAACTGGTGTTTGTCAAACTGTTTGTAACGAAAGAGTATTGGTCAGGTCAAACTACTTTTACGGCGGCGAAAGCCTTAAAATATAGATAATAAAATAGTAACGAAAAATCATCAAGTTAGCATTTCCGTTACTTCAGATTTGTCATTAAATTTTAGCTCAAAACGTTTTAAATTCAAAGTCAAAGTTACAAAGTTTTATCGCCCGAGTAACACAAAGCCGAGTCACAGAGCGACAGGCCACGAGTCGCCATATTTGACATATTACGTATACCTTGTACAGGCTAAGCTAGGTTTCCCTGGCGAATTGCGAGGGAAGCAGCGTGCATTTCACTTATGCATGACGCATTGATGCTCCGATTTTGATACATCGACACTGCCCCCACAAATTTGGAAGTTAACAGCTTCTGTTCAGCACTGTGATCAAGTTTTTAGCTTCGACATTGATCGGGATTAGGCTTAGGATGAACTTAAACGTACTTTTAGTATCTATCTTAGCTTCAGCTTAATCAGTTAGGTTTTCGCTAATGTGCGGGGATGGTGTCCCACAATTGCCACTTTTTAGCGAAAAACAGCAGCGCCGCTACGCCACTTCCATTCCATCTCTGAAAATTGGCTACCGTAGTTAGAAGATAGATGTTTTCGTGTTGAAAAACCAAAGACTATGTCGAGTACGGTAGCTAGAAACGAACGGATCTAAGAGAATCGAAAATTTTTTCACAAAGCAGAAACCGAGTGGATTGTGTTGTGAATGGCCTATAGCCTAACTAAATAACAAATGCTGCGGCAAATTTTGCTCTTTTACCAAGGCCGTAAATTTGGCCCAAAGACTTAGCATTCACAACTTCATTTGGCAGTTGATTCCAGAATTTTACCATCTTATGAGTAAAAAAGTTGAGTCTACAATTTAGATCTTTCTTAGAAATAGAAATAGGGATAGCTAGCTTACAATCATTTCCTCTAGTTCTGGTCATCTTCGATCTCTCAAAAAATTCTGAAAATTCTACATCTACAAGGCCGTAAAAAATGCGGTACATATACTGTAGATCTGTCACAAATCGTCGGTATTCTAATGTTTCAAGATCCAGAAGACGCACTCTGTTCAAGTACTCGTCATAGAGTCTGTCCATTCCTGTCAATCTTCCTGTAAAAGATCGTTGGACTCTCCTAACAGCCGTATATCCTTATACTTATATGGGTTCCAAACCGGAGAAGCATACTCGAGCTTAGGACGAACAAATGCCTTAAAAAGTTCTAGCAAAAAGCCAGGATTTTTGCTTGTAAAGGCTCTATGAATAAGGTTTGCGCGTTTACCGGCCTCTCTGGCAATTTTTACACAATGAGAGGAAAATTCGTCCTTAGAATAGTCAAATGTGGATTAAAATGTTATTCCTTAGAATTATTATGCACAATTTTGTGAGTTTTTGGCAATTTTAGGCCTGGAATTGAGCAAAATAATGCGGTATAATCCGGTTCCTAAAATACCGCATCTGCATACAAAAAAATACCGCATTATGCGCTGCGCTGTATACCGCAACTCGGTTGCATCCCTATTCATAGCCCATTGGCGCAAACGGCGTGCCAGTGCAACGGCGGATATTCTTAATCTACCAGCTGGTAGCAAATGCTTCTGCGCATTTTTGAAATGGTTTCAGTGCGTGCAAAGAGGTACTCCTTATGGATTTAAATTTTTCAGGCCCTCGTCAACGTGGTGGTGTTTCCTTGGAACGATCGGTGCGCTGGGGCCAGGCAAATTATAAATCAGTTCAACGTTCGTATTGATGTGCTGAAGGTCTATCCAGAGAGACTTGCTGTCTGTTCGAATGAGGAAAATGCGCTGTCACAACTAAAAGTCCGCGTCGATGGAAACGTCGCTGCGTTTAAAAGTAAGAGTCCAAGACAGTGCTATAGCATTTATAAATTTTTATCAAGTCCTTTATCCATATATGTAAACATAATAAATGGAAACAAAGCTAAATTCTATCGACCGTTACGAAAGGTCATTCTTGATTCTCTTGCGTTTGAGCGTCTTTGCGCCAAAACCATTTCAATTCAAAACCGAGCGGAAACATACAATGTATGCGCAAACGGACGGTATATTTTTATTCGCAGCACCTACCAGAGATTTCCGCTTAAGACCACCATACTTAGAAAAGCACGGTCTTGTAATAGTTTGGTTTTTCAGTTATAAGACCATGGTCTGCTAATGGTGGTCAGAAAACTGAGTTCATTTACATCTATTTTCCAGTCATAAGACCATCTTCTCAGATTGGCCAATTTTAACACATAAGTAAGTAAAAGTTTTTAAAGTGAACAAAAGCTGTCTACCGTGAAAAAACAAAGGCAGAAGTACATAACGAAGATAAAACATAATTCTGCTTTTTGTTTTGAACACAATAATACTACGCTATGCTATGCTATGCTTCAACACTACATTTCTTTGCGTAATTTCAAAGTAACTTTTACAAGTCAAGCGTAAAATGGTTAGGGATGTCTTAACTCCTACCAACAAACCATACTGATATATCAGTATGCCATCATGTCATCATACTATTCATCATGAAATGGTCCACTACTATTCATCATTTTGAAGACTTTTGCAAGATTTTCTGAGGAATCAATTATTTTATTGTTCATCAAATGCATTGGAATGGTCCAGCACTTCAACTTGACAAAAGGTCTTTTTACTACTCGGCAATGCTGAACAGTTTCTGATTAACTGTCATGGCGAGCCCAGTCAGTTTATGTGTCTGTGGAACGTTTCTTTTTCGGTTGAACTAAGGAAAATTGCCATTAAAGTTTGTTGAAGAATCATTATTTAATTGTTCCTCAATTTCTGTGATGAATAGTTTCTTCAGTTCATCATCTTTTGAAGAATTGTAATCGTAAAACGTGAAGAACTATTCGTCAAAAACAATTCATCAGGCCGAAACGAACCATTGATGAATTTTGCGGTTTGTTGGAAAGAGTTAAACAACCATCTACTGGCCAAAAAAACCGTTTTTTGTGCAGTGAAATAACATTTTCCAATTAGACGACCATGGTGCTCAAAAGGACGCCTAAAAGTTGCCCTAAAATTCGGGCATTTTCCGGTTGGTCATTAGACAATACCGTGGGAATCTATTGAAAGTCCGGTAATTGTCGGAAGTTTTCCTGAAAATAAAGTGACTACCGTAAGACACGACCGCAAAATGCACAAATTTACGGCCCTTGCAAATGTTGCCGAAAATTTCGTACTCGGACAGTACCGCCCCACACCGCAATTACCGATTTTAGATTTACGCTTCTGCTTAATTTTGGGCTCAGGTTTAAAATCAGGATTTATTTTAACTCTTTCCAACAAACCGCAAAATTCATCAATGGTTCGTTTTTGCCTGATGAATTGTTTTTGATGAATAGTTATTCACGTTTTACGATTACAATTCTTCAAAAGATGATGAATTGAAGAAATTATTCATCACAGAAATTGAGGAACAATTAAATAATGATTCTTCAACAAACTTTTATGCCAATTTTCCTTAGTTCAACTGAAAAAGAAACGTGCCACAGACACATAAACTGACTGGGCTCGCCGTGACAGTTAATCAGGAACTGTTCAGAATTGCCGTGTAGTAAAAAGACCTATTTGTCAAGTTGAAGTGCTGGACCATTCCAATGCATTTGATGAACAATAAAATAATTGATTCATCAGAAAATCTTGCAAAAGTCTTCAAAATGATGAATAGTAGTGGACCATTTCATGATGAATAGTATGATGACATGATGGCATACTGATATATCAGTATGGTTTGTTGGTAGGAGTTAAGCATTAGTTTATGCCCTAGTGTCAAATGTGCCATTTGTGTTACTGCTTTATACTAATTTTATGTGTTATGTTAATTTTGCTCGATGTGTGTGACCGATCCAGTTATCGGCAAACTTAGGAGGCCGCCTAGCCTTGGCGAGTAGTTAGTGCTAATAAAACCGAGCGGAAGGTCTTCGTCGTGCGTTTTTGTCGCAACCACAACGCGCAAGATCAACCCAGGCCAAGCGGCACAACAACTCTCCTCAGCCCTGCTCCTGTCATGGTGTCACACGGAATGGACGCTGCATGGACGGGCGCGCAACGAAAGACCGGCAAGTTCCACAGCGAGAGGCAGTAAGTTATTACAACTGTATTATGGAAGATTTGACTAGCAAGAAATCTACTAGTTCTCCCCATTACACTAGGGCGCAGAGAAAAGCGGCTTTGCTTGAACAGCGGGACTCTTTGCTCAAGGAGGCAGAGGTTTTGTCGTGCACGGTAAAAGAATTTATTCACCAGCTAGCAAATAACCAAAATTTACTTGAGTCTGTCGACCAGAAATACCGGTGCACTGACTTACGTTTTGATGTGCGGAACGCTGAGGTTAAACTGCAAAATTTGCAAAAAGAGTTAACTCCGCTTTTGGAAGAAGTTCCAGCAGACCTTTTCGAATTCGAAAGACAGTCGAAATTGTTGAGCGAACAGTTAGCGGAAGATGGCAACACCCTTCTCAGTGTTTATCAGCGATTCCTTTCTACCCTCTCTGCTTCGGCAGGGGCACGTGGTGGCACTTTGGCGCCGGCTGAAGGTGAGCCCGTGGTGGGTGAGGTGGAGCCAGAGATAGCTACAGTACCCACTAGTACCGCACCCACCATGGACTCTAACTTCTTGGCGTTGCTTACGCTTATGCAACAGCAGATAGCCGGCGCCGAGCAGCGGCATGTAGAGTAGATGCAGTTGCTCAAGCAACAGCACTTGGACCCCATTAAGTCCTCCGAAAGCAAGCAATACGTAATCGAACGAAGTACA